>PVKU01001347.1:0-193326 GCA_004027475.1 Anoura caudifer | reverse complement strand
TGTTTGTGTCTTGAAAATGTTTTCATCATGCTGCTATCAACCATAATCAAAATGTTGACCAGTTTCCATCATCAAGAAAGACTCAGAAAAAGGAAAAGATTGTAGCTGGGTACATGCAGCCACGGCAAGCCACATGCAAATGACCAGAGACAAGGAAAGGAATTCTTTTTAAAAGAGAAAAGGAAATTAAGGGAAAGGTCTGTTATAGCCACTGAATTCTTCTAGGGCTTTGGAACTGACATAGGGTGTGAGAGCTCCTCTTACAGATGCTCCCTGCCTTGGTTATGCTCTAGATCAAGAATTTTGACAAATCAAAAGGGAGCTCAGTGCAAAGACAATGATTGGATTACATATACCATAACAGATGATATTCTAAACACAAACTCTAAATGCTCTCTCATACCAAAAGTCCCAAAATAAGCAGGTAAAATATCCCTAGACAGGAGCTGAGAAGCAAAATGTGAATTCTTGAATTAGAAATTGAACCTATTGCCCTGGCTGGTGTGGCTCAGTGGATTGAATGCTGGGCCTGTGAACTGAGGGGTCACTGGTTTGATTCCTGGCCAGGGCACATGCCTGAGTTGCAGGCCAGGTCATGTCCCCAGTGGGGGGCACATAAGAGGCAGCCACACATTGATGTTTCTCTCCCTCTCTTTCTCTCTACCTTCCCCTCTATCTAAAATAAATAAATAAAATCTTAAAAAAAGTCATTGAACCTACTTTTACAATTGTAGATATACCAAACAATATAACTGACAGAGCTTCTGAAAGAAATTTCAGTTTGAGGGTGAAAATGTTACTGGATAATTTTTGGAATTAAAGTAGTTTTGAAGGAACAAGCACCAGTAGGAATAATAAATAAATCGGTAGATGTTGCAGACACAACACAAAGGGTCTTTAGGAATGCCCAGGGTTTGGAAGGAGACAGGTGGTTTTAAACTTAGGTTCTGCCGTTTACTAATTGTAACCTCGGGCTAGCTCTTCCACTTCTCTGTGCCTCTGTTCTTTAAACAGCAAACTGCGGGGTAACAGTAGCGCCAGCCTCACAGGTGTTGATGAGGATTGAACATGTGTAAGGCGTGTTAGAACAGAGCGGACATTCAGTAAATGGAAGGGTGATCACTGTTGATGGCTTCAGCCTCCCACCTTGTGAGCCCCTGAAGTGCCACAGCACAGATCAGAGATTGTAGTCTTGGCCTGTTGATTTTCTTTTATTATTTTCTGTCTTTCTTTCAATAATTGTTAAAACCATTGGCACTGGGCAAAACATAAACCATTCAAACCAACATGCCTTCACTTCTCAAAATTAACCCAGAATTTCAAATTCCTTCATTTATCCACAATAAACTGTCATTCTTGTTTAGACTCTGTTATATATTTAAGTTGAAAACAGGAATCTACAAATTACTCCCCCCATGTATACTCACTCTCCTCCCTGCCCTCCCAGCATAGAAAAGAAAGACCTCAAAAATACACAACAGCTTTTTCTTTTTCTCCGTCAGACAGTTAAGTTTTGAGGACTTTACAATTTACGAGCGGTCAGGTGGGAAAACAGTTTTCTGAAATGCAAACGTTTCTGGAAAGACTGGGGTCTCCTCTGGCAGCACTGACTTCAAATGGTCTGCCTACTGAGAGCATCGCCGTTTGATGTAGTCTGTTTCATAAAGGCTGATTCAGCTTTAGACTCCGACAGGGTCTTCATAAAGTGGACATAAAATAATAATAAAAAAATAAGGCTGAAGCTTAAAGATTTCATCTAAAGAACATTTATTTCTGATCTCATTTCCCATTTTAGAAGAAGCATGATGATTTTCTTTTTTCAAAAATGTGTTTTCTTTACTTTGGTTGATTTTCTTCCGGTAGGATCCAAGGAAGAAATGTCTTGTCCTTAAGTCTGGTACTTATGGTTATCTGCTTCATTTTGAGCTTAACTCTCAGACAAAGGGTCAAGGTATTATTTTCTTTTGTTTGAACCTGCAGATGGCCTTTAGGGACATCAGTTATTTTCAAACGCATCGTAACTCTGGTGGCCATAAAGGTGGCATTGTTCTGCAGTCACGCAGCTGTCTCTTTCTTTTTCATAAAAAATGCAAATGATATTTATGTCATACATCTAGGAAGTAAATTAAGTGGAATCTTATGGATATGACCATGACCGGCCTAGGATGCACTGTTATGTAGTTAGGTTTGGTAATTCTTAAATTTGAATGGATTGAACAAGAATGCTGGATCTTCCGCATCCCTGGAAGGGGAGGCATGAGAATTTAGTCACCCACAAAACCATACCAGTTACCGAAGTTTGCTATAACAGTATGTGACCAAGGAGCCAAAACATTTATGCTGGCCTTAGGTTGTCTTCATTGCACAGAAATATGTTTCTTCTATCCCTTTAGATTTTCAGAATTGGAATTACATAATTTTGAATTAAGCAGTGCCTTTCCTAACCTAAAATAAACTCCTAGTGTATTGCTTCCCTTTGGAATGACACACCACTGGGTTTCCAGTGTTATTAGTATTATTTTTTCACTGTACACAATCCTATAATTTTCATATAGCAAAATATTCACCTTTTCTTTTTATAACTTTATCTACTTTTAAGTTGTATAAATGAAAACACACATATTTTCTTCTGTTGGTCTAGATGTCTTGCTTTTGTATTTAGATTGGTACTCCTAAGATTATTTTCATGCAATAAATGAATCATACAGATTCATTATACCCAACTATTTAGCATTTGAAGCAGTAACAGTTATTTTTTTAATTCCAACGTTCCCATCAATTTTCAGTGCTATGCTCATTCTTTGCTCAATATTCATACATTTAGTTCCACTATGTGTACTCCAGTACTATGAACTTGATCCTTCCCGCCCCCATGTGTTTCCCCCTCCAGTACCAACTTGCTATCTTATTCCCGCAAGTATCACAGCCTCTTAATGCAGTTAATTCCCAGCAGGGTTACCTGCCTGCCATATATGTTTATTTATTTCTACTTTTTCATTTTTTAAAAATATTTTAAACTGAAATATATTATAATTTTGTCATATTACACAAATTTTGGCTGATGTTTTAATTAGGATATTCATTGAATATAAAATCTTTTATAAGAAATGTTAACATCTGTTTTATGTTAAAGCTTTCTATCAAGAAATAAGGTATGTTTTTCTGTTTATCTGTCTTCTCCTATGTCCTTTGTAGAATTTTAACATTTCTTTCACGTGAGCCATATATTTTTTATACAGTCTCTTGGAAATGTAATACATGTGATAATCTCATGGGATATATGTTTTTTTTTTAATCTATAAAAATTTATGAGAATCTCTTTTGACCTTGCAATTACACAGCTAGGAATTTACCTTGTAGAAATATTTCCCAAAGTGCATGAAGTTATTTGTACAAGTGTGTTGACTAAAGCCTTGTTCATAATATTTAAAAAGTGGAAGCAATTTAAATGTATATCAGCGAGGGGCTGTGTAAATGCAGTATGGTCCATAACTCCATATAATAGAATGCTTGCATCTATGAAAAATATTAAGGTAGATTTCTTTGAACTGACATGAAAAGTTTTTCAAACTATATTATTAAATGAAAAAGTATGAAGCATGGAGCAGTATGTATAGTAGGTTGACATCTGTATAAATTTTGTACAAATTATAAAAGAACAATTACACTGTAATATCCATAATAATTTTTATCCATAATCTATAAAGTGATTCTCTATTTCATTAGAACCAAATGTAAAAATAAAATTTTCTAAGCATTCAGTATATTTCAGACATTGTTCTAAGCATGTTTTCATATAATAACTTCTCTAATCTTTATTGCATTCTGTATGGTCAGTTATATTTTCATACCTATTTGACACATGAAGAAACTGGGCACTGAGGACAAATGAAGTGCTATAGGATGTATAATAGGAAGTACATGAAGCAGCTAAGGGTCAAATTCAAGAAGATCAGCATCCAAATCAGCATCCCGAATTAATGCATGTACTTCCTTTTATAAGTGGTATCTTTTGGGGGGAAGGCCTAAGTAATGGGGTAAGGATCATTTTATTTTGCTTTTGGAACTTCCTGTTCTAATATTTACCTTGTGACTATAACACTTTTTTTAAATTTTATTTTATTTTAATTGTTGTTCTTGTACAGTTTTCTGTCTTCTACTCCCATCCCAGCCCACCGCCCCAGCCCTCCCACCTCCCTCCCATTTCCAACACCCCTAGTTTTTGTCCATGTGTCTTTTATACTTGTTGCTCTAAACCCTTCCCCTTTTCCCCTGAAATTCCCTCCCCTCTCCCCTCTGGTGACTGTCAACCTGTTCTCAATTTCAGTGTCTTTGGTTATATTTTGCTTGTTTGCTTGTTTTGTTGATTAGGTTCCTGTTAAAGGTGAGATCATATGGTATTTGTCTTTCTCTGCCTGGCGTATTTCACTTAGCATAATGCTCTCCAGTTCCATCACTATATCAATTTTTCTAAAAATCTAATATTATGTTATCAAGTCTTTTGCAATGGGTGTGGATATTTTCTTTTGTTAAAATAACTTTTGAATTCATGCAAAACCTAACAAATGGTACATTAATAAATTTAACAGTAAAGCAAATAAGTGAAATAGAACCAGAGATTTGGAAATAAAGAACAAACTGACAGCGACCGGAGGGGAAGGGGAAGGGCGATAATAGGGGAAGAGGCAACAAAGAAACATGAATAGAGGACTCATGGGCGCAGATAATGGGGGCATTCATTGACTGTGGGAGTCGGGGTGATGGTGTAGGGGTGAGCAAAGGGGAAAAGGCAGGGCAACTGTAACTGAACAACAATAATTTCAAAAAGATAAAGTGTAAAAAAATAAAGGTGATGAATTAAAAAATGCAGATGCTTACGTGAGGGTCATTATCTTAGAGAAAACACAGCCTCCCCCATGCAGGGAGATCACTGGTACTAAGAGTGGTAAGGAGATGAATGTGGCACCGAAGGGTAGTTGGGAATATAAGACAGTCTTTCTGAGACTAGCCATCAGCATGACCCTCTGAACTGAATATATTTCAATCTACCTTTGAACGGATATGCATTATTAGCAACATATGACAAAGCATTGATGTACAAAATATTCTAAATCAATCTAAACTACAATATTTGACTATTGAACAGAATTATTATTCATACAGCATGATTCATGACATTGTTATTAGTTTTAATTCATCATTTCTTTCCTATAGAAGTAGTGAGGTAATAACATTATAGGATTATGTGAGGTATGTGATAGAAATACTATATGATGGAACGACTGGGTCACTGCATTAAAATAAATTTTCTGAGTTACACAGTGCGGAACCATTTCTGGGCAACGTGAAATAATGGTGTAACTGGGATTTGTCCAACATGGATGGAGAGTATCAGTGGTATGGTTTAACTTCCAAAGACTCAGGTTTTTTTTTCTTTAAGTTATTTATGTATTACTTCCTGTTCCAAAGAAGACTTAGGTTGGATCTCCCATGTACTCCTTCTAAAGACCATGGTGTGTGTATGTGCACATGCATGTGCAAACATGTAGCTGCTTGTATGACAGTGAGGTGATATATATAAAACAGTATTTGAAATGACAACTAAACATGTATTGCAAATTGAAGGCTAAAATTGAAAAGCAGAGAAAGATGAGCAGCAAGACCCCCGCAGCCTAATCTAAATAACTTAGCAGAATTTACAGAGAGGGATGGAGATGGAGCAAGTGTGAGGAAGGGGATGAAGTGTGATTCCTAAAGTGCACGGAAGAGCGGGGACTTAGGAAAACAAAAGGACAGTTCGCCTCCTCTTTGTCTCACTTCCTTGCTGCGGTTCTTGTAGACACCTAATCAGACTGAAATTAGGGGAGGGAAAGTGTGAAATTGGACTGGATTTTTCACTACCAAAGAATGAGAATGTCTGGGAACTGAACATGACTAGAACCTATCAATGCTTGTCAGGAGTAAGAAAGAAAAATGTGATGCTTAATTTTATGTCAACTTGATGGGACCATGGTGCCCGAATATGTAAGTGTAACACTATTATGGATGTTTCTGTACAGGTGTTTTTGAATGAGATTAACATTTTACTAAGTGGGCTTCTAGTAAATCAGATGGCCTTAATGAGGTGTGTGGGTCTCATCCAATTAGCATAAGACCAGAAGAGAACAAAAAGACTGACCTCCCAAACAACGGTAAATTCTGCAGTGAAGAGCAGTGGACGGCGTTTGGGCTTGAAATGCACCATCAGCTTATATCTGGGTCTCCAGCCTACTGGCAAGCACTGCAGATTCCGGTTCCAGCCTCTGTAGTCACATCAGCCAATTCCTTAAAATGAACATTTTTTTTCTCTACATATGCACATCCTATGGAGACCTGTGACTCATGCGGGGCGGGGCGGGGGGAACCTTTGAAGCAGTAGTGGAGAAGTAAATAAAGCTGTCTTCTGCTCAAACCTTAAGTCTGGCCCACTCAGTAAACTGGCTACAGACTAGACACTGTTTCCTCATACACTGGAGAGTGGAGCAAGGTCACAGAAACCAGAAGGAAGTGAAATGAATGCTCCCCCGTGTTTTGCCTCTGATTCAGGTAACTCCTCTTTCCTCCCAGGCATCTCTCAGGAAGTCTTGCAGTTTGGTTCTGTCGTGTAAAACTGCTGGCTCAGTCAGTCTCTTCCTGTTAGAGAACCTGTGCCATATCATTATTCAGAAATCTTTTTTACATCAAATGGCTGTAAAATTGTTGACAGGTGTGTAACACTTCACGGGTAAGTGAAGTTTTCCCTTTTTTAGCTGAATCTTGTAATTAAATAGAGCGTGTGAGATGGCATGATTATTGAATCCACTGTGAGTAGGATCACAGTCTCCCACGCCTCACATTCTATCGCCAGTCCACAGTCATTTACCATGTCATGCAACCCCCAGGACAAGAAATCACCTTAGATTCCAGATAGCAAGTTCTCACACCAATGCAACATATATTTCAGTGCCTTTGGTCTCATGACATGAATTGAATGCCTTAGACATGCAGCTTTATGGCAGTGCATATACACTGGATTGTGGTCCAGATATAGCTTAATTCTCTTCTCTTCTCTTCTCTTCTCTTCTCTTCTCTTCTCTTCTCTTCTCTTCTCTTCTCTTCTCTTCTCTTCAAATCTTTGTTGCCAAAATGAAGCAAAGAGAGTTAATTAGGTATACTCAAGGGAAGCAGATCAGATAGTTTATTTACCCTTTCAGGAAATGGTCATTTCTCTCCCCTATACCCTGCAGACTAAATTGTAAATCCCACGGTGTGACTAGAACCTATGTTTTTCATATTTTCTACTAAAAATCTCTCCTGTACATGAGTACGCTATGACAGAGAATGCTGTGACCATTAATATCTGGGCTTCTCCTCCAATCCTCAGCACACTGGCATCCCACACCAGCCAGCCCCTTTGCTGTTGAGTGAAAACATACTTCCAAGTTCAAGCCAAGGAAAGGTGGGGCAGACAATTCACAGACATGACCTCTACATGTTCTCACACTATCACCTATGTGTGAATAATCACTTTTGCTTATAGGCTAATCTAGCTGGATGAAGGAAACCCAGTGAAAGATTCCAAGGTTCCTGGCGATGAAAGGTAGAGTCACCACATGGGGCATGTCTAGGTCTCAGAACAACTGCCTGGAGCAGAGATCCCATGGTGACCCAACTTGGACTACGGCCTGGGAAAGACATGAACATTATCAGGTTGAGCCATTCAGATTTCTCTTACTACAGCTGTCAGCCTTACCGCTAGTAATACAGATAGTCTAAACTTTAGCCACAGTAATTTGTTTTCATACTCTGTCCATGCTATTCTTAATTCTCAAATACCCTCCTCTTGGTGCTCTGCCTACAAAGTGCTTTTTGTTTCTTTAAGGCCCCATTGAAATGATCCTTCCTCTCTTACACCCAGGGTAAGAACTTATTATTGCTATAGAACGTATTAGTTGTCTTATATCACTCTATATGTCATAATAAATTTTGCTTTATGCATACCCAATGAATTTTTTATATCCTTTATCTGTTAGTACCATACCTGGCATATGTAGATGTGCGCAACAGAAGAGGTATATCCCGTGAGTGATACTGCTGATGTACATTCATACATGTATTAACGTTTTCTTAACCTCTAACTGTATGCTAAGTATCCATGGTTGTATGTCTAGCTGCAAAAACATTTTAGTGCCATTGCAATTAAAATATTTAATGGGAGAATTCGTTTATTTGGAAAATTGAAAGTCACATTGTCAGAAGGAAAAGAAACAAGAGTAACGCCCACCGCACAAGTACCTATGGTGCCATCCTTTGCAGGTAACTCTTCAGTGAGCAATTAAGAAATCTTCACATTTCAGGAACCATTAACATTTCAAAGTTACAGAATCCTGAGGTCAGCAGTTAGCAGTCTAAATGGCACTCATGAGGAAGTCAGCACATGCCCCAAAAGTAAATTTCTTATCCCCTTATCACAAGGAGCAGCCTATTTAGTCGTTATGGCAGTAAAATTTAAGTTCCCCTGAAGAAAAGGTTGACAAAATTAAATTATGAAGAAGAGCAAAGAAGATTAAATTACCTGATGAAGAGCAAAGTCTTGGGAGCAACTCTGTAGCAACCTTCAGGCCCATGAAGTTTCATTAAGTAGAGTGTGGGAAGCCTGCAATGAAATGACACTGCTGAATTTGCAAATGCGCAGGCTCTCTCTGTGTGATGTCTGAAGGGGGTGAACCTTGCATGGGGAGGGTAGAGGCAATTCGTACAAATTTAGCATTAGGGAGCTTGAAGACCAGTGTGTTCCTCATCCTGGAATCATATGGCGATTACATCAACCCCTCCCATGTCTGAGATTAGCCAACTGACTCTTAGGGGGTTAGTTAATAAAGTTGGGACATCACTTCAGATTTTACAATTTGAAATTATTTAGTAAGACTTGCACAAATGTGAACTTGTCCTTGCAACTCTTTGATTGTTTAAAATAAAAACCATCTGAACATTCCTGGTATGAATGACAATTTTTAAATGGTATTTTTCCCATTAAAAATGAGTAATATATATTGGGTAAACTCCATCTTTGCTGCTTATCCTACTTGGGCTCATGTAAGGAGATCAGACTACAGCTGTTTGCAGTTTCTTTCAGTGGAGTGATAGATACTTCACAGACTTCAGAATCAGATACTCACTGACCTTATCTCCCAGCCAAGTCCACTGGGCATCATAAGCAGGATGTAACGTGGTCACTGTGGGCATGTTTCTCCATGAGGAAGGGACTCTTTTGCTGAGGATCCTTCAATGAATACAGTAGACCCAGAGAAGGAAGACACCTGTTATACCCAAAGTCTCATGTCAGTGCTTTTCTTTCATTATATTACATTTCATTCTGTAAATACTGATTAAGTTAGCATATCAATTAAAGTCATCAAAGTATTGCTATCTTCAAAGAACTCACAACTGGACTACTCATTTAGGAATGATTTATGGAGTAACTTTTCCACACTGGGAATTTGGTAATTCTTGTACCAGAATCTAATTACTGCCAACAGGAAAGTAAATATTATAATGAAGAATATTACACACATTTTCTCTAGTAGGACACAGGGGCAGAAGGCAATTTTGATGTGGCTGGTATGACGGTACTCAAACAGCATACTGATCTTTTTTCTACATGTGAGCTCATTGCATATGAAGAGACCCAGTCACACCAAGCTGAAAGAGTCTCAGGAAGCCACGTAGCTTCTATCTCCAAATCTAAGAATGAGCCCAATTCATTTTATTTATTTATTCATGCAACAAAATAATGCTGAATGGGATAGTTGTTGGATGGGAGAAAGAGAATTGCTATGTTTAAGAGGTACAGTTTTTCAAAGGAAAGAAAAGGAGACTGATGCTCAGAAATTACATTTGATCAACAAACCAAAGGAGTAGAGTGAGTGAACTATGCAGGAGGTCCAGGGAAGGGTTTCAGAAAATGGGATGTGTCCTTGAAATGCCCTGAATTGAAGAACAGCAAGAAGACTTTGAGGAGATTAGTACAAAATAAAGTCGGTGACATGATATGGGGGGAAATCATACAGGGCTTTGTAAATGATTGTTAATATTTCAGTTTTCTTCACAGGAGAATTGAGAATATATTGGTGGGTCTCAAATGAAATAATTGAATGAAATATCTTCCGTCTTACAAGGATAGCTGTGGCTGCTGTCCTGAAACTAAAGTATAAGAGGATAGACATAGTAGGCAAATGTAGAACCACAAAGATTAGGAGAAAGACTTAAACAATCTAAATAAAAAATGTTGGTAGCTTGGAACAGAGTAGTAACAGTGTGCAGGCTGAGAAGACATGTATTTTGAAGCTACAAAAGCAATGCATTTTGCTAAGGATTAAACATGAAGTGTGAGGAAGATAGAAATCAAGAGTAACTCCAAGGCTAGAGGCCTGAATAGCAAGAATGTTGGGAGTTGTCATTCGATGAGCTGGAAACCCTGTGGCAACAACAGGTTTAGAAGAAAAGAGTAGAAGCTGAGTTTTGGATATAACGCACTTGAAATGCTAGTTAAATTTCATAGAAGAGACATCAAGTGGGCAGTTAGGTATGTGAGTCTGAGACTCAGGGGAAAGGCTCAGGTTAGAATTATAATAGTGGAAGATAGTGTTTCACAGAATACTTAAATCCGTGAGGCTGGGTGAGGATGCCATGGGAGCACATTTATATTTAGAGAGGAAATGAGGTTCAAGGCCTGACCACTGAGGGTCCTGAAATTTTAGGGGCTGGGAAAGACTGAGAAAATGGACTGGGAAGAAGCCAGTTACAGAATAAATTCAGGCACACTTAGTGTCATGGAAGGTATTGCTGTTGTTTGAATTTCAAATATAATTTGTTTTATTTCACATTATCTTAAACATTTAAGCCCAGACTCCCATATCATCCTCATTATTCTTTTACAAAACATTTTTATTCATATGAGGACTTGAAATATAGTAATTCAAATAACCTGTCAAGTATTCGGTAACCTTTCTTTCAAACCTAGAATTCAGTAGTAATTTCATTAATTAAATCATTGAACTCCCCATGTACCCAACAGAGTTATCACTGACTTCTTAAACTTTATTGGGAAGTTATTCCAGACACAGAAATTTAGGCAAAATTTAAATCACACATGCAAAAGAAAAATACAACTTCAAAAGTTTTAAAAAGGCCAAACATATCATCAAACCACTCATTTCAAAGCCTGATGAATTAGGGTAGTTGAAATATTCATGTTAATGGTGGGTGTTGAGTATATTTAAAAAAAATGAAAATAAATTGCCAGCCTTTGCCTTCACCCCTCAGTCACACACAGTACAAGGCTGCGCAGTAAAGGGGGGCAGGTGCAGAGCTGCGTCTCGCCTTAACCTCTTCACCCAGTCAATCACCCGCTCTGACTTAGTTCCTCTGGTTCACTGCTAAACCCTCTTTGGAGCGACTGCTGCTGTGTAGGTAGGAAATACCGCTTTCCCCCCAGACACGGAAATACCTTCCTACAGCTGCCTGCCTCTGTTTTCTCTCCGCTTTTGTCCATCGTAAATATACTCATCAAATAAGCCCATCCAAACGCACTGGAAGGTTTTCCTATTTATGTTTTTAGACCTTTTCTTATTTCTTGGAGGATTTATTCTTTCCAGTTCTCTTTTTCTTGCACAGACATTGCGATAAGGTTATTCGCATCACAGGAAAATTTGGGTTTTATCAACTTTGTTTTTTTTTTTTTATTTTCAATACATTGTGCTTTCATCTTTATTGATTCATTTTCCTCCCTCTTTGTTTTCTTTTTTTGTTCCTAGTTTTCAATCCCTTGAGTCGTGAGGTTTAGATTTTAAATTTCAAGTTCTTTTCAAGCATCTACACGGAGAGGCCCAGGTTTGTTTCTGCAAAGCTGCTTTTGTGCTTCTCGTGGTGTGCTTTTCTTTATGCGTTTTCCAAAATTTCAGGGATTGGTCTTCTCCATGGTCATTAAGACTTATTGAAATGGGTATTTTAGGTGGATACACTTGTTTTTCACTGGTATGTTCAAGGTCATTAATTGTTAATTTTTAATTTTATTGTGTTCTCTTCAAATAATGTAGCCTTTATGGTCTCTGCTCTTTGAGATTTCTTAAAATTATCCTTTGTGTTTTAATACATTATATATGTCTTTGATTGATCCATGCATGCTTAAAACAAAGTAATTTGGTTATTTTAAACACACAGAACTACTTTAAACATATATGGTTAATGATAGTAAGCCAATTCTCTGTTCAAGAATAAAACATTAATAGATACCTAAAATGGCCAAACATTGTTTAAGGCAGTAAATATATCACAGTAAACAGAACAGATAAATTTCCTGTTCTCATTGAGTCTCATCAGAAAGCACGCACTAAGCAAGAAGATAAATCCATTCTGCAGGAACACGTGGTAAACTGAGGGGAGATAATACAGTAGGGCAAAGGGAATGAAGACTGCTAGGAAGGGAAGCCACAAGGCTGTCGTTTTACAAAGATGACATCAGAGACAGGATCTGGAAGGAATGAGGGGCAGCTTTATCTGGGAAATGTGTGTGCCACAGAAAGAAGGGCAAGTGCAAAGTCCCTGAGGCCAGAACATTCTAGGCATAATCCAGGAAGAGTAAGGAGGTTGAAGTGGTTGGAGATCCTTGAGTAAGGAAATATATCGATTGGAGAGGGTTGTGGGCTGACCACCACGGAGCAGCTCAAGAGCTGTGGAAGCAACATCAGCTTTTACTCTAAGTGAGGAAGAAAACTTTTGTTGGTTTTTGAACATCGAAGGGCTATGATCTGACTGGAATTTTTATTAAAAGAATCAAAATTCAGGATGTGTTTTGAACGTAGAGTCAGAATTTGAAAACAAATGGGGTATATGGTGTGAAAGCAAGAGGGGACAGAAGGACGACGCCCAAGTTTTTGGCCTGAGCAGTGAAAGCATGGAGGCTCCCACTCACCGAGACAGGAACCTCCTTGCAGGGAGTGGGCTTAAATGGAGGAAACCTGTTTACTTTCACACGTTTTCAATCTGAGTAGCCAGTGACACAGTTAGAGGAGCAGTTATATAGCAGTAGGATAAGAGACATTCTGTCAGACGAAATATCTGCATGTTTGAGCTTTTTGGAGAGTATGAAAAGTCATGGGCCCGTATGAGAAGGAGTGAATGAATGTAAAGAAGATGAGAGAGATGAGGCTAAACAGTGGAAGTGTTGGGTACCTCTGTGTTTAATTGCTGAGGAAAGGAAAAAGAACATTCAAGAATGGAAGAAGAAGCATTCCATGAAAAAGTGTTCAGATATTGTGAGCTTGCTGAATCCAAGAGCTGTAATAGAGCTGGGACAATCAGCTCTAGCAAATGCAATAGGTGAAGGAGGATGAAGATAAAGCCCATTGGAATTATCAACGTGGAGGTCATCGGTGATCTTGGTAAGTGCTGCTGTTGTGAGTGATAGTGATGAGAGTGAATGGGTTCAAGAGAGACAAAGATGTAAATATACTTTTCAGGGAGTTACTGTAAACTGCTTGAAATGAGGTAGCATCTGGAATGGGATGACTCTGAAAGGTAGGATAGTGAGGCGGTGTCTTTGAATTAAGCCATCAGGGTTTGGGATCAAATCCACTGGTGAAAAGAGGGATGGAAAGAAAAGACTGTTATGTCTCTGTGTATTTCAGAAGATGCAGGTACCAATCTATCTGGCTGTAGCTGGAGAAGCATTGTGTATTTTCTACCAGAAATGAACTTGGGTCCTTGAGGTTGTGTTTCTGCTCCTCTTCCTTGCATCTGACCTCTCACAAGTAGAAGAAAGGCTAAAGAGCTTAAAATATTCACAGCCCCCTTACTGTTTGATAAGCTCACTTTAAGGATGTGTTGGGGGAAGATCAACAATGTGTGACCACAGGTTTGACCTGCGAGCTAGATCCGAGGACTGGAGGCTTCCCACTCCCTCCGCTATGCTCGGGATATGAACTCTCCTTCCTTCCCTACCCCTGCCCCTACCCCCACTGCCCAGAACATGCTCAAGAGCGCAGCCTTGAGATATAAATCAGACCTCTTATTCAGGTCCCCTGTGTACGTGACTGACCCTGGTTAATGTCTCTCTGTAATGTTTTAAGATTTGGAGGGAGGGTGTAGAAATGTACTTGCCTTGTGACCACCTAATACAACCCTTTAAACCTTCATCCTACCAATCTGGGGTGTCTGTCTTTTTCTTCAGTCTCTCCTTGCCCTCTGAGTATGGGGGCAGGTTTCAGATTATACCTGGGAATCTCCTGCAAATATTGCAGCCCAACAGGATGGATGTTTGCAGTGTGGTACTACTTCTGTTTTTTGGGTTTTTTTTTTCCAGATTAAAACCTTATTAAGTCTCTATGGTGGTTATATCAATTATAATTACCCCAATTAACATAATTATTGATATTAATCTTTCCATTTGTAGATTGCCATAGCTCTATTTTGTGTTACTCATTTTCTTCGACTATTTGGGGGTCGTTGCTTTCCCATCCTCCCTGTATTTGAGAAGCCCTGCTTTTATTAAAGCCATGCGCAGATGAGGGCTGCTAGAAGAGCTGTTGAGCATTTACAGCTGCCTGTGGGGGCCCCGTCCCTCCTGGGTTCATTATTACGTGGAGCAGTGTCTTGCCTCTCCTTCCCCGTGCTGATCCTCACCGTTCTTCATTTCTGGCGTACTGCCTGTGACTGAGTCCTTTTCTTGGGAGATAAGGGTTGCATTCAAAACCTCTGATGGTAGCTCTCTAATTTGTCAATCTGATATTTGGTTAATAGCTGCCTTCACACTCAGTAGTTACTCAGTGACCTGGTTCTTTTCTGTCTTCACCTTGCTTCTACAATAATATTTTCCTTGTGTACTCTGGGTCATGGTTGTCCTTCATTTGTAGTAGTTATGAGCAGTTCTGCTCTCTGTCTTGCAGAAGGTCCTCAGAATTTCTCATTTCCTAATCTCCTAATTTATTTTCCAATTCTGATATTTTTCATTGACACTTTCTTCTCTAAATTCTTATGAGAATTGAAATAAGGGAAATTGGGGAGAGAATTGGTAAGTGCTAGTTTTGATTCAGTTACCTTTTAACTTTTCTTTTACATTACTAACTTACACCCTAATCTTACTCCCTTAGTTTTCTTGACGAGTGCCTCCTTCAGCAGTTTTTCATACACACACACACGCGTGCGTGCAAGTAAATAATTATTTTTTGCTCTTATATAAATAGGGTTGTATTCCTCATATTACTGTTTCAGAAGTATGTCATTAAAAGTATTTCAGGGCTATACATATAAATATTTACAGGTTTTATTTATTTTATATAAGAATAATTAGGTTACAAATTACTAGCTCAGAGTCATCAGATGGAAAGCGGTGACAGAGGATAAAGAAGAGCAGGAAGGCTGCTGCCTAAGGGTGACTGGATCACAGTGATATAATGGCCTTGGCCGAAGGATGTGATTTTGAGAGTTCGCATGGGAACTTGGAATTTCTTCATCGGTAAAATGAAGTGCTCATTGTAAAAATAATATCCATCTTGTTAAATTATTATAACATTTTCTTGGTGTACTGTAAATAATTATAGTATTCCAATTGTTAATTTATGAATGAATTCATAAATTGTTTGTTTACAAAAGTATAAACATGGTATGTACAACAATAGAATATTGTATAGTAATAAAAATAAGCTGTTACTTTCAATGTAAATCTTAGCGTTATTTTATTGAGTGACAAAAGTAAAAGATTGTATGGAGTGTGCTCCTTTTTATAAATGAAAAACAATTAAAATTATACAATGCACTTTTTAAGGCATACTCAGTATTAAGGAACTTTGCATGCACATCCAAGAAATGCTCATTTAGGATAATTGTTACTTGGTTTGGGGTAGGCGGCAGGGGACCAGGATCCAAGACTGAGTTCATCTAAGTTACTGTCAAGGCACTAGATTTCATAACAGATGCAGGTTTACTATGTTATTAAAAATAAACAAAGAACAAATAACTAAATAGGAAATTACCATTTGTTTTATGAAACAAGCATTGCAATTAATCTAGGTCCTAGCAAAATAGAGATTCTTTAAAAGAAATATAAAACCTGGCAGTAGAGCTTCTCGCCTGCTTTTTAATTTATTTTATTGATTATGCTCTTACAGTTGTCCCAGTTCCCCCCCTGTGCCCACACATCCGGTATTCCCCACTCCCTCAGGCAAATCCCCACACCTTTGGTCACGCCATCCCTCCCCTTCTCTATCAGGAATCAATTGCAGTACTAAGTACATTTCTGCTTCTTCCAATTCCAAGATTCTCTGGCTTTTTACAAATGCCAGCAGTCACACAACTCTAGGAGAATCTTTTGAAATTCACTTTTATTGTAATATAGAATATAAATGCATTCAATTCTGCTTCTTGATCTTAAAAAGCTTGTATGCTTAAAATTGCAAACCTGGGTGGTGAGGGGTCAGCATTTTGAATCACAAACTGAAATAATTTTATATAAGAAATATAAGGTGTGGCTGTAATGGATGATGGTGAAGGACCAGAAACCACAAAAGGAATCTTCCTTGATGGTTAAGGTGGTACGTTGAGGAAGGGCCAGAGCAATGGCAACTGATTTTATTTAGTTGCATTTTTGTTTGTTTATTTTTCATTCCAGTGTGTTATGTTTAAATGACTGATTTTTGGAAACTTGGCTCATATGGGGCAGAAAAATAGATACAGAAGCTCATGGAAGATTCACCTAATTCATTTCACTAGTCTTCAGATCACTCTGAGTAATTCCTCATACTGTAGAAGGGTTAGGTTGGGTAAACAATATGCCTTCTCTGTTCATTTTTTTTTTAAATCTAATATTTGAAATCAAATGAACAATCCATTTCAAACACACATAACTTATAGGAGGGTAAACTCCACATCCCAAAGATTTGGTTGTATGAGTTATTTTTTTATAGACCTTCAGGGATGATCTATGTGTTTGGTTGAATTATAATATTACTTTTAAGATTTGGAAATGATTGTAGTGCAGCCACATAAACTATTCTGGCTTACTAAAAGAATTGTTAATAGAATAGATATGTTTATTAAGAGTCATTATTTGCCCTGTCCGGTGTGACTCGGTTGGTTGGATGTTGTCCCGCAAAGTGAAAGGTCACCTGTTCCATCCCTGGTCAGGGCACATGCCTGGGTTGCTGGTTCCATTCCAGTCAGGGTGAGTATAAGAACCAACCAATTGATGTTTCTCTCTCACATTGATGTTTATCTTCCTCTCTTTCACCCTCCCTTCCTCTTTCTAAAAATAAGTAAATAAAATACTTTTTTAAAAAGGAGTCATTATTGAGCCCAAATCACCTGGCTTTCATATACTGGTTGTGCTTTAACCAAAACGGTCAAGACACAGGGGCATCTCAGAACCTGTGTCCAGGCCCTGGTGTCTTTAGGTCCACATAGGTACAGCAAAGACTGGGAACATAAGCTTCTTGGCATTTTGACTGCATAATTTGTCTTTACTATTTTGGAGTCAATAAACCAGAAGCAAGTGATGCCAGGCTATGCTTGGGCATCTCAGACTTTTACCTCTGTCACCACCTGTGGTTACAGGGAAGAGTGCATTCAGGCTTCCCATTGCTGTTACCTTTCAGAATTTTATTAGCGCGTGAGGCTTCCCCAATGAGTGTTTCTCTGACAGGTGATTTTGTTGCGCTCCTCCACGGCGTCAATATCCACTAGTCTGTGGAGGATTCACTGGAGTAAGCACCCTGCAGTCACTGCTTATGAATTGCAAATGTGTCACAATTATGGCCCTTGAGGTACAAAACACATTATTTATTGTGATTTGTGAGGCCCATTTTTATTGGGAATGAGCTTAAAACTGCCAGATTCATTAGCTACTTGAACTACACTGGTCCGATCCTTTGTGTGTTTGTGCATTAGGCTTCCTTAATCAGAGAAAGACGCTTCCATAATTTCTTTTAAATTACACGGAGTGGGGAAAGAGGTATGCAACATGGGAAGGTTTCTGAGAAAAACTATAAAATACAAATGCCAAGAGTGGATTCGCATTAAAAAATGTTTAATGAGCAATAAAATGCTTCCGTGGTGATTCCAGGGAATGCACAGCATGTGCCGGGGAAGAAGCTGTGCGCTCCAGCAATTCCTCTCGAGAAAGGGTGCAACTTAAAGTCCAATTATTTTCTGCTGTTTTGGTCCTCTTGATGGATTGTCGATCTTGTTTTTTCCGATGTCTGAAGTCAGTAACAGTAAACTGATGTTGAGACATTTTCCAGCAAAGATGATTTCAGGGGTTGGATGTTACCTTATCTTTTGCATAAATACCACAAGGAGAATCTCATCGTGTGACAAACTGAAACAGATTTTTTTCCAGTGAAAGGAGTATCATATACATAAAAACAGAGAAAGCATAAAGTGTAAGTACACTTCTTTAGGACACTCCTCAAAATTTTTTTCATTCAGAAATAATAAAGGGTATGGATATATTTAAATATATATAATTATTTATACATTTTTGCATTAATACAATTATATTTATTAAACAATATATTTGTATATAAATGAGGTCATATTTATGTTAATAACTGAATGTCATTGGCATTTATTCAATGAGCATCCATGATGCCATGTACTGCATGAGTTCTGGGGTTTCAGTGATAAAATAGACTCAGCTCTTCACCTCATGGAACCTGCAGTCTAACTGGGTAAAGAGACAGTTGTAAAACAATGCCACAAATTGATCCATAATTAATAATAGTGCTCTGAAGGAGAGGTACATATTATTCTGGAAGTGCATAGCAAGGGGATGTGGACTGATTATTCTGGGGTTCTCAAAATAAAACTCATCATCTGGGTCCTTCACCTTATGTCTGGACTTCTTAATGTATTAATGGATTAACCTGGTGTAACAGCAGGGCTGAAACTTAAGAAAAACACTTGTTTTAATTTGGCCTATCTTCAGGTGCTCTTAAGACCAACTTCCCTGCTCTGAGAGTTAATTTCATGGGTCACCTGGACTAGGCAATGATGCCCAGGTGTTCAGCCCCGAACCCTAATCTGGATGTCATGTCATCTTCAAGATGCAAATGAACATTTACAATAATTTGACTTTTTGCAAAGCAGATTGTATTCCGCAATGTGGGCGGGTCTCATACAAACAGTTGAAGGTCTTAAGAGTACAAGCTAGCATTTCCTGGAGAAAAAGGTCCTCTCTCTTAAAACTTTAACATGGAAATCCTGCCTGAGTTTCAGGCCTGCCAGCCTGCCCTATGGACTTCAGACATGAACAACGTTTGAATCATCAGCCTGCCCAGCTACTTTATAGATGTTGGACTTGCCAGGCCCCTGATTGTGTAAGCTATTTTTTTAAGTCTCTCTCCCTCTCTCTCTGTATCCCCAGATTTGGTTGATTTTTTTCCTAAGCTGTGCTATGTGCCAACTACTTTGATGTGCAGTGGCAAATCATACAATGATAGATTAACCCTAGACTTCAATATGGCTGTATATCTCTTAGGAAAAAAAGAAATATCCCTCCTTTTCCTTCTGCCAAAGAACAGGAAAGGAGTTTTAGGTCAAACCCCACGCAGGAAGTCAATCAATAGTTGGCACCCTACTATGTTCCCAGCTCTGCACTGGAAGCTGAGGAAGAAACATGTTTCTTCCTCTCCAGAAGTTGACAAATCAGAAAGGAAGATACATATAATTAAACTCGTATTATCTGAATAACCTTTGATCCTCTTCTTCATTTATGATGTGGGGATAGTAATGATATTTGTCTCATGTGACTGACGTGAAAATGAAAGGCATGGAAAATGGTTTGCCCAGAGAAAAACCACATAAATAAAAGCTATTTCTACTTTTATTCTTCGTTTGGATAGTAAGCTCCATGAAGTCATGAATCTTATTTTGCTCACAAATTTTTTTTTGGTCCCAGATTTTTATCTAGTTCCTGACTCATAATAGGCATTTCATGTGTTGCAGTGACTGAACAGGAAACATTAACTAATATGACCCCTGAAGTTTCCTCTTACTTTTTGTATTATCTAACATTGTAACTTTATTTAAACATGGGCTTCTCAAGGTCAAAGAGTTAATGATAGCGGTAAGTTATCTACAGCTGGCATTTAATGTTAGGTCATAATATTCGAGTCCATCTTATATATATGTATATTGTTCTTCAGGGATGTGCCTATTGTTTATTAGCCTTTAGGGAAATGTCTTAAGTGTGAGGGAAAATAGAAGACATATGGGGTGAACTTATTTGCTGAGCTGTTCAGTAAACTGCATTGCTGAAATATTGCCAACTGTAGTTCCATTCAGAATTCTTAATCAGCCTGCCTATTCTTTTCTCATCTGCAGTGTTAGTAACAATATACTATCATCCATGTCTTCTGATTGCTCTAATTATAGTCAATTAAAAAGCCTTCCTCTACCTGCAGCTAAGGCTACACCCAGGAAAAGGAACTATCTGTATGTTCTTTCATTCATTCACTCGTTCTTCAAGGAATATGTATGTCTCCATTGTGCTGGTCACCATTCTATACTTTGGGAATTTAAAAAATGAGTAAAAATTCTCCCCATGAGTAATCAAAAATTGATAGGGGAGATATATATGTAAATTACACACATACATGCACACACACATGTTTGCTTTTGTGATATATAATAAACATAGAATTGGTGAATAGATCTTAAATTTACAATTTAAACTTTTGCTTATGCACATAAACATGTAATCACTCTTTATATTAAAAGATAGTATTCTAGAAGATTCCTTCATGACTCATCCCAATCAATAATTCTTCATCAAGAGAGAACAATTGCTCTGGCTTCTAGCCCCCTGGATTAGATTTACTTGCAAAGGAGCTTTTGAACAGGTTATTCTGATACTCTATAAAAGTACTGTACAAAGACGAGCCCAAGAGCATGTTAGGTCGCGATGGAGCATAAGAGGACGTAGCTGGAGGAAAATAAATCTGAAGAGAGGTGGCAACATTCCGATTTCAATTTTATCTATCTAGAAGAGTTGGTAGGAATCAGTGAAAAAGCGAAGAAAGAGGGATTTCCATGCATAAAAAATGGCACATACAATGAGCATTCTGTGTTTAGTAGTTGGCTAAGGGGATTATTCTGCTAGACAGTAAGTTCACTGGCAAGAGAGACATAGGAGATAGGTAAGTTTTCATCAGCCATAAAACCTTCCGTAACATGTTAGGAGTTTACTGTATTTTGCCATGTATAGTGCGCACTTTTTTGCCCAAATGGTTAAGTGAAAAATAAGGGTGCGCATCACGCACGGGTAGCACTAATTCCCTATCTATATAAATGTTTTTAATTCTTTTATTTATGCTTATGTGTTTAAAGGATAACTCTAGAAAGTAATAACCATGTCTGTATGCGAAATCATACCATGAAATGTGATCATCAATTCCATTTCTAAATATAAATAAATAAATAATTAATTAAATATAAAAATTAGAATGGAAGATTTCCTCCCTTAAAGTGTAGTCCAAAAATGTGGGACTGTGTCATGCATGGCAAAATACAGTGAATCTTATGGCCTGAGCTACTAGAGTCCAGGAAGGGGCTGCTCTTCGGATGGGGAACAGATGTGGAAAGGAGCGCTGTGAGGGTACCGACCCAGCACAGAGGCAATATTCCCCACGAACAAGAAAATGATGATCAGAAGCATAATACCTAAGCAGCAACTCTGCTGTCTCTTTCTGATAAATATTTCCCCAGCTCTGCTTTAAAACTCTATATGCACAGTATGTAATAGGAGGTGTTAGAGAATTTATAAGAGAAAAGGTCCACACATTCAAATGATTTGAGAACTACAGGGTTAAACACAGTAGGTGTCTTCTTCCATGAATAACATGAGAGCGTCTTAATGAGTGAATTAGTAATATTGGGAGGAAAAGAATTTTACATGGCTGAAAAAAATGTTAAAATTTTTTTAGAATATCTGCAGTGTATGTATTGTTTCATAGTACACAGCTTTGGAAATACAATAAGGTAGAAACATTAAAAACAGCCTATCTGAAAGTTTACCTCTATTATGCAGATTCCTAAACTGATCAGGTTAAGATAAAAGTTTGGTTATTACCATACCTTTAATCAGATTATCTGTTAAAAGAGAAGATTTCATCCTGGAATCTTCAAAGGTAGTAACACACGAAGTTCTGTCTGGAAAACATCCAGTTATTGTTAATGTAACTAGAACAGTTTTTGTGACATCAATGTAACCTGGCAGCCAAGGAGAGTGGACTGGAATGCGCATGTGTGAACAATGACAACTTCACTGTACTAGTCAGTGGGGGCTGTCGATGCCATTGAGTGAGCCTGTGTACTGTGTGGCCAGCACATTCAAAATGACAGAGCAAGTACAGCGATGAATCTGTATCACATTTTGCACTAAGCTTGAACATTCCTCCATGGAAACTATTTGGATAATTCAGAAGGCTTTCAGGGAAAATTCAATGAGTGCAGTGCAAATGAAAGTGTGGCACAAAAGCTTCAAAGATGGTCAAGAAGCTTTTGAAAATGATTCATGTTCTGGAAGGCTTGCAAAAAACAGAACACCTGAGAATGTTGAATGTGTACAGGCTGCAATCAACAAAGATCAGCAACTGACAGTGTGAGAACTAGAAGCTGATCTGGGGATTCCGAAAACTACTGTGTCTGAGATTTTGATCCAAGTCTTGGTGTGAAATGTGTTTTGGCAAAATTTGTTCCTTCTACTACTAGAGCAAAAGGAACATTGTGTTGCAGTTGCTAATCACTTGATTCAAACTGCTACCAATGATGCTGGGAGAACTGTGTGGAGTCCCAAAGTGCCTACTTTGAAGGGGCCGAGGCATCATTGTCTTACGTATAATGCTTCTGGTATCTTGTATCTTCTCCAATAAATGTCTCTTTTTTTCATATTACATGGCCGGATATTTTCTGGACTGACCTTGTATTTCTTCATATTTGAAATTCTGATTCTGAAAGTAAGATGTTAAAAGACAGGACTCTGTGAAGGAGAGCCCCTGTTTTACACCAAGAAAGGCCCCAGACGCTAGTTCAGTTACAAGGGGGAGGCATAGTTAGCAGCACTGTGATGAAAAGCAAGGCGAACACGAGGTGCTGTGTGTGAGACGACTTGCAGAGAGTTTCCTCTCCTGGGGTGGGTTCGCAGCCACAGTCCTGGGGTGCGGCTCAAGGGCAAATTGAGTCTGAGTCGAGCTGGATATACTGACTAAAAGAAATGATCAACTCACCACTGGCAAAGCAATCACCTGGATGTGTGTACAGGCCCTTCCTGCTGCAGTCTCCATAGAAGTAGTTACAGAGAAGGTGTTTAAGACAGAGTATCCATACAGTGTATCATTCAGTTTTTTTTTTTTTCAATTGGAGTATTTCCTTCCTAGTGTTCGAAGACTGCAGATACCCAGAAGAAGAGATGAAATATGTGTAATATATACTTACAGTTTTGAGATGTGAAGTGTCCCATTTCTTATATCTCGGTCATGTCAATAGGCCAGCGCAAATATGCATCCCTTTGTTGCTTGCCTATAATTCTTAGTATAAGAGTATTAAAATGCAGAGAAATACAAAAGTTTCAACAACGACACACAAAGCCTCACTTATCTTGTACATTTAAGGTAACAGTGGTAACACAGTAAGTTTTTAGTTTTCACACATCATTATGCTGTCTGTAGTTGAGAAATATTTTTTAATTTTGCTATTTTTTTGTTTATTATTATTATTATTATTTGCCTACGAAATATATAAAATCAGCTGGCTTCCAATCATAAAACTTCAAAGTCACACTGCTTTTAAGAATCTTATCTTTATGGCAAAGGGAAACCTCGCTGCCACAAATGTTTGATTTATTTCATGATGAACATAAAATTACCTTAAAATCAGGAGAATCAAACTAACTGTGTTTATTCTAAATGACTCCCTTTTAAATTAAATGAATCTCCAAAAATCCTCAATCAGCTTAATTCTGTGGTCATTTGTTAATAATCACCTTAATTTGTAATGACTGTTTTACTTTCATTTATTATTTATAGTGCCTTGTAAGGCAAAAAAAGCACATCTGAGTCCTTTAATTCACAGGCTTTCTACAACATCCCATGTGAATAGCAGGCTCTCCTGCTCCTTTTACAGAAAAAGAAACCAAAACTCTGAACAGTTCTGCTGTCCGATGCCATCTGGTAACCAGAATTCTAACCCAATTTCATGAAGAAACTACATGTAGGACCTCATACTTTAGAGAAATAATTAATCAGTGTCATTTAATGCTAGAAGGGAGTCCAAATATCATCTAGTCTGATCAGATGTAAAAATGATTGTAACAGCGTGGGGATGTCCAGCCATTTCCTCAGTGTGCCACCCTAACCCACCCCCACCATCTGAACTCCTGAGACACGAATACACTATTTCCAAATTTCTGACATGCCTGGCTTCTGGGTGCTTTTCATCCTTTTAGGAGGATTTACCTATTTAATGCTTGCATTTTTATTTCTTTTTAAAAAATATCATTGACCAGTAATTGTAATACCATAGACTCTTAAATTACTTAGAACAGTAAAGAAGGGCACATATTAGTTATCAAGTCTAATCCAACCTGTTTATTTTCTGGATAAGGGAACAACACCCAGTATCATCATGTAATTTTTTCTGATATGGACCAGCCATACCCTAGGATGCAGGGTGAATTCTCTTTGTGATGATCTTAGTTGCAAATCTAAGCTCAGATTTTATGATTGGCAATTAAAGCAGCTCTCCTGCCACATTCCAGTTGGACCGGAATGATCTCCAGCAAATCCTGTTTATGGTAGGTATTCTCAGAACCGGAAGGGAAATAAATGTTCATGAATGATATCATTAACACTTATTGCAGTATGTCCTGGAACTGTTGGCTATGACTGACAGCACAGGGGAGGCGAGTGGTTTGGTTACAGTTACCATATGTAGCCATCAGCTTGGAAAGGAGAAGTAAGAAAATGAATTTCAACATGAACACCAATCCTATGATAAGTATTTCCATGTTAAATGTGTTGAACACTTTTATGTACCATGTCATACATGCAAAATAGAATCTCTAACAATGTATACCTGTCTTGTACATAGTTACATGCTGCATGTACACCTACATCTGGTGTGCATGTGGAGTTCAATTCCTATCTTTATACAATAGCATGGTTCAAAAGTACGTTTTCTGTTAAAACTACTGAAGCTTGATTCCCAGCACATTGCTATCTTATCTTCCTTCCCTTCAATCTCTCAGTTAATAGGATTTCTATAAAGCAGCACCACAGTGGGTTTGGTAGCTCAGCAGATTAGTCTGTGGGCTTTCATCCTTGGAACCTGGTTCAAATTCAGTCCTGACCAAGACATCCAATAATCTTCCATGGATGGATTGCTCTCAGAGGGTATGAAGCCCATTTTATCTCTGAGTCTGATTTGGAGCTGTATTTGCACCTTTCCTAAAACTTGAGGTTTCATTCATGCAAGTGAGAAAAAAGTATGAAATGCTTTTTTGATCGTGGACTAGTATACCTTCTCAAAAAACTCAGTAAGATGTCTCAAAACAAAGCAGTTTTCTTATCACCAATATGCTAGGAATAACCGAAAGTAAAACAGTCTTAATTTTGCCTGTCTTTACAATCCCTTTTATACAAGGGTCTGAGAGTAGTTTTCACTGTCTTCTCATACCACATTCTAACTACATTATTGCATAAGGTGGGCTAATTATAGAGTTATTTTAGCATGCTACTCACTTAACTAAAAGCCCGTGACAGTGTTTCTTTGGTGTCTACTCAGCACTGTACCCAAACGTGCCTGAGTTGCAAGTTCCACCTACTAAACTTTTCTTTCTTCTTTTCTGCAGTCAACAAATTCCTAGTCAGGAAAATCTGTCATCAATATACACCACTGTATTTTTTTTTGTCTCTGAGCATTTAATTCATTTCCTTTGTCCCACTCCATCCCTTTTTACCTGCTGGGATGCCTTTAGTCTTCTTTGTCAGTCCCATCTGTCCTTAATGGACTGACTGAACACGTCCTCCTCTAAACTGTATTGCTGCCGTGTCAGTTCACAAAGTCTCAAACTTTTATAAGGCAGGTCAGACAGAACACTGCAATTTGAAGTCAGGTCACCAGCTTCCTATTCGTTTCTGTTTTAGTAATTAGCTGTGCGATCTCGAGCAAGACAAGGATGAGGAAGGTGACTGTGATAATATAATAAACACAATTATAATTATTTCATGAGTACCTGCTAGATGCTAAGACCTGTGCTGGATTCTTTCTAAGTCTGATCTCAACATGCTACTGTGTCACATAGTTATATTTATACTTATATAAATATATAAAGCTAATATTCAATCCTAAAAACAACTTACATGTAAAACTCACTAGCCCTTTTTGTAGGGAAGGGCACAGAAAACTTTGTGTTTGACAAGTAGTAATATAGCCCAGAATTCTACCCAGTTCAACCCAGTTCTGTTGTGTTGCTTTGTCTCATGGTGTCCCTGCTCACTGTGTCCTCCTAATGTCTTGGAGTGTCACCTGTCATGTAGTGGGATGTCATCTGATGATCGTGAAGTCCTAGATTGGGGACGCTAATGGTTTTATCAATTATTTTCACTGAACCATATAATGTTTTTCTTGGAATATTTATTAGATTAGCTCTCTCCTCTTTGATGGATACACATATAAAATTTATAATATAATGAAATCAGTGCTGGGTATTTAGTTCAGATTTTTCAGTAGGTAATACACGGATGTTGAAAATGCATAGCCTACAGGATTTTATTTTCACTAATAGCAGAATTAAAACTTCAGAATTTACTTCCAGAATTTATTTCCATTGAACAATTTACTCACCAAGAGTCAGAATCCTCCCTACTTTGAAGAAATTTTTATTTTAAGGAAGGAGAACACCATATTTAGCAAAATTTCTATAAACTAAATCTTAAGAGATAGCTGAATGTTCTTAACGTCTTTGTTCTGCACAATCCCAATACCATGAACTTTCAAACCTTTTAAAATAGGACGGGATTTAAAATGACATACAAATTTGAAAGAAAGTATTGTCTATTACTAATTATAAGCAGATTTATTCAGAATGAATAATATCTAAAAAGTGTTCATGACCTTTTTTCCCCCGAAATGATAGAGAAGCTAGAATGGCTAGCAATTTTTCCATTAGGAATCAACAGAGTTTGCAAATGTTTGCAAAATTCAGTAGTTGCTACAGAGATGTTAGGGCCTACAAAACCTAAAATACTTGCTATCTGTCCATTCGCTAAAAACATTTTTCAACTCCTGGTCTAGTGAAGAAAATAGACATGGAATAAGGAAGTGCATACAAATTTAATTGTAACAAAAGTGCATTAGATACTACAGGAGAAAAGAATATGGAGACTAATTGGAACAGTATGGTCAGGCTACTGTTACAAGCCCAAATACTAACCACCCCAAACCTCTTTGGCCTAACCCAATAGGAGTTTACTTTTTGTCCATACAACACCAGCTCACATCCATCCGACCCCTTGGGACATCAGTCCTTCTTGTATCTCCAGCTCTGCCATCTCAACAAGTTCCCTGTTTAAAAGAGGGTCTAGAGAATTAGGCAGGAGGTTTCACTCCCCCAGCCTGGAAGTGACCCTTGTTACTGCTGGTCCTGTGTCATAGGCCAGCATGAGGCACGTGGCCTTGCCTGGCAGTAAAGAGGCTGAGAAGTATCTCCCATATGCTCCAGAAGTCATAGAAGTCCTGGAATTGTTGAGCATCAAGGAAGTCTTTTTGAGAACATGACACTTCTACCAAAACCTGAAAGGAGAGAATGAACCAGACAAGAGGAAACAAGATCACACAGAGGAAACAGAATTTGAGAAGATAAAAACAAAACAAAAACTAACAAAAGTAAGGTGTTGGTGTGTTCCGAGAAGATCAATGATTTGCAGGGAGGGTGCAGTAAGATGGCACTGAGCATGAATTCAGGGGACAGATCAAACAGGGCCTTGTGAGCGCTGTGTAAGTGTGAATATTATTCAATGGGCCATCAGTGAAAGGTTTTAAACACAGGCGAGGTATCATCTCACTTGTGTCATAAAAGAACCAAGCTACCTTTTGAACTGAGAACTGATTGGAAGATTTGTCTACCTTAAGCAAACCCAGATAAAAGTCTTCCTCTTTTGCTAGGAATTTCTTGTGCTGAGCATCTCATTCGATGCTCTTAAGTAAAATTTCTTTCAATTATTTTGCCTCTAAAGATTATAAAACAGTTATAAGAATTAATAAAAATATTCTATTACAGAGATGAAAACCAACACATAAACCAAAATGTTATTTCCTTGACAAATTCAGCCTAATACTCAGCATAAATCACCCAAACCTGTCCCTGTTCATACAGACCACTGTATCACCAGAAAGAGTAATGATAATGCACCCTATCAGGAGCCTCTTTGGTTTTCCGTGCTGTAAAAGGCGGCTTATAGAACTCTCCATCCTGAAAGAAGTCCCTTGTTTGCCCTCTCATTTTCATTCCCCTTCTTTCTTCATGTGCCAGTTTTTATAAGTTAAAAAGAAGGATTTTTATGCAACAGGAAAATATCACTTTTGGTTGACTCTTGGGTATAAATTTTGTAAATACTAGATACCTAAATTATGGAGCACTGAATAATATATGTGATGTTATAAATTTAATTTTGATGTTTTCACAACTAGCTAAGCAACATAATTCATGCACAGTGTAATCACACCTTTTATAACAATTCTTACATACATATATCATGTTAATTATAGTCTACGTCGCTGACAAGGGTTTTATGACAGCTGAAGCAGTTTTCATTTCTCTCTGCGAGTAGGTGATATCTTTTCTTCTTATGGGCTCATTTTATTAGTTGTGTTCAGTATAAACTGTTGAAAAAGGATGCTCCAGAATCCACAGTCAAGTTGTTGAGATTGCTGAGGACCTCAATGCAATTCCACCGGTGCCTTTCCCAGCTGATGTTAACCCTGAGATTTACCCCATGTATCATCCTCTTCCAAACACTTTATTTGTAAAGGAGCCAAGTAAACGCCAGCTCCTTTGATCACTGCAGACTCTGAAACAATTCGCCAGGGATGTGCAGCAGTTTACATCTTCTCTCTTCACCATGGAATCACCTGAGCCCTGCCGCTCACTAAAACTGAGGGGGTCCAACCTCTTTCGGAGGTGCAGGGATTGTCGTAAAAACCAAAGTGCCCCGCTTTTATCACGACCCTTCTGTATCGGAGGAGGACTGTGGGGTAAATGTACAGAGCTGCCACTTCCCTTCTTAATCTTATTTAAAATAAGAAATGACATGAACACAAAGACAGATTTAAAAAAAAAAAAAAGCTATGGTTCTACTTGTTCTGTGACCACATGAAAATCATACTTAGTCAAGAAAGAAGAACACTGTTAGTATCTTTTCATGGAGAACACTGACACATCAGTGTTTAGTTTTGTTTTGTTTTGCAACCTGCCCCCATTGTTGTCTCGCATGCTGTATTTAATGAGGGCCAGCATAGTATTATTTCGACAAGATTAAAACATTATATGGTGAATTAAATGACATTGGAGAAACTGATGAAGATGAAAAGAACTGACAATTTTCATAGTTAACTTGGGGTCCTTCTTTGTGCCAGGCACTTTCCAGGTATTCTCTGTTCAAATCCTTGTGAACACTATGTGGTAGAGACATTGTTTCCATTTCACAGGCTAGGAAATGAAATCTTAAGCATTTTCTTGATGTTGCAGCGACAAAAATACATGGCAGATCAGAAATACACACCTAGTCATTTTCTCCCAACCAAAAGAAAAACTGACCGAATTTTTGATCAGTTTCCCCTGACCTGTACTCTTCCTTTCATAAATAAGAAAAGTACATCCCAAAAAGGCTCTGAGTCTGGGCAACAGTTTGCATGGGGATAAGACCTGATAGTTCAAGAATCGGAAACATTGAACGGTTCTTTGGGTTAGCCACAGGTCTCTGAGCCTCTCTGCAGTATCACCACGTAGGTAAGTGAGTGTTCACGTGGCTGTTTACAAAAAAAGGCATGTGAAAATTGTCTGTGAATAGATGAGTGTGAGGAGATGACAGACACCAAGATGGACTAATGGCCCCATATAAAACTGCACACATTCTCCAGCAGATTGTATTTTAGTTAAAGAGAGTATTTAATTTAGGTCAAGAAAGAATTATAATATTAATTAGCTTTTCTAAATAAAAGTAAAAAATATTTCTTCGTGTGTGCTGACATTGTGGTAAGTGCTTTGACTCAATTAAATCATTTAAACTTTGCAGCCAGCCATTATCCATTTTTAAAAGGCAGGTGAGGTTTTGAAAAGTTGAGTAACTCATGAGGTTGCAGAACTAGTAAGCAGAGAAGGGATTCAAGGATAGATCCGTCTGTCCCAAAATTCAACATGTGTTTACCTTTGAAACATCGCTTTTGATCAGATACGTTGTAAGCAATGTGTATGGGGAGCAGGGAGATAGGTTTTAGCTTAAAACTCAATTAGCAGGAGTTAAGAAATCAACAAGAACCAGAAGCACTTTTCTCTTGTATTCATTAAAATACGCTTTCCAGATCAAAGGAAGGGGCCAGTCTGACCCTCCTTTAGTCCCCAGTGTTCATGCTGCACCAGGAAACCTGGATTCCGGCCCCGGGGAGCAGACTTGAGAACAACATTGACAAATGGCGGAAAGCAAAAGACGGACATCAAGGTCCTCTCATGAGGCAGAGTGAAAAAAAGAAAAACAGAGTATGTTTAAATAGGAGAATTTAAAAACAATAGCGTAGCAAATGGGTTAAGTAAGACAACCATTTTTGTATTTTTGAAGATTTCTTGGTATGAAAAGAGTTGAATGTTCCAGTGTGACTGTAAAAGACAGAAGGCCAAATGATGGATGCTGGTCCAAAAACAGGTGAACTCAGTGTAAAGGGGATTATTGCCTGGCTCTTACATCCATGACGAGCATCCTTAGGAACTGTGGTTTTTTTCTTTGGGACTGGAGATGCTCAACCTCACGGTTGTGACTGCTCTAATCTGTGACTTTCTGATTTGTTTCTAGATTGGATAATTCCAATTATTGCTTTCAATCTTGGCAACACATTTTATTTAAAAATATATATATAGTGTGTGTGTAAGATGGGAGCATTGGGATGATAGGGCTGTCATTCTGAAGGCAAGTTCTAAAGTCCCTTCCCTTCCTTGTGTTTGGGGTTCCATGATTTGGGGAAGGCTGGGAAGCGACTTGACAAGGGCACCAAGATGCCAGATCTGCTGTTAGGATTCTCTCTCAATCTTTAACGATTAGGCCGCACTGTTTTGGGTTTGTCAGTAAACTCTGTCATATTCATGATTTGGACTGTTCTTCAATTGTCCACACAGATGCCCACAATGAAAATATAAAGCTTATAGGTTTTTCCATTTTCTCAAAATCATCAGAAGAAAAGCTTCCAGCATCTTTCCACCCTCTCTTTCATGGCCCATGACCCTTACTCAGCAAATCATGGTTTGGGTCTTGCCTAAATCCTTCTTCACTGGGCTCTCAACTGATCGTCCTTGTCCTTCTCACTGCAGTTAAACAGAACTTTTTCTGAAGTGTAATTCTATAGTCCAGCTCTTATGTTCACCCAGGCAGCGGGGCCCTTGTTTCCATGGTAATCAGACAGATTACAGATCGTTTATTTGCATTAGTGTTTTTTAATTAAAAATTAACCACAAGAAATTCTTACAAATTAATATCGTTTATTAGGTATTACATGTGTATTTTATGTGCATATATAATGTGTGTATATAAAATACATGTAACTGGACAATGGGCATACATAGATTTAAACTCATTATATTTAGGACCCAATGCTCACATATGCATGAGAAGGTTTTTGTGTGTGTGCCTTATTTCACAAATTAATTTGTACAGTGCCAACTTAAGCCCTATTTAATCTCTTTTAAGAGAGATTTAAACATTTGCTAGTTCAGAGTTTCATCATTCCTGTGCACTTTGTAGCTTACTAATTTTGACAGTTATTTCTAATAATTTATTACTCCAAATTAAAGTTATTCAATTAATGCCATACAGTTCCACTTTGTGAGGTTTATTAATATTTTCTCTTTCTTAATCCTCTGGTTGGTGAGGGCATAGACGGCGAGCCCTGGGATGGGAAGTTGCCATGTGATTAATAGTGCAGCACCTGGAATTTGGCAGCTGGCAAGTGTATGATAATCCCCTACCTGTAAAAGATAAATGGGGCCCTCCTAAGGCTGTATATTTTATTCATTTTTTTAAGAAGAGAAACATAATAAAATTTCAGCTCTGGGTAATTTCTGATCTAAATAAGTTTAGTGACTAATATTTCGTGTGAGGTCAGTTGTTCCACTTGTGCTCAAGCAAATATTTATCAAGAGGCTCTCCTAGGGAGTAGCCCCTCTTCCCAGGGACATGGCCATGGATACAACAGTGAAGAAAAAAGACCAACGTGTCTGCTTTCATAACTAGTGGGCAGATATAAAAGGTAAAGAAAATAAACATGTAGAATATATTATGTGACACACAGCAGGCAAAAAAAATGCCACAGAGAAAAGGAGAAAGGTTGGCGGTCACCTGAAGGGACAGAGGGAGGGAGAGTTTAATTTTAAGTATGGTGGCCAGGGCGTCACACTGGGAAAGAGACACCTGAGTAGCGACCTAAGGAGCCACAGGGGGGAGGAAGAGTCCCCCGAGGCCTTGAAGTAAGAGAGGATATGAGATGTTCAGAGCACAAAAAAGAAAAAAAGAGGCTGTCTGATTGTCCATCTCTCTTCAAAACCAACCAAGGGCCTCCCATCTGACACGAAATAACGAAAGTGTTTGCCTTGTTGTAAGGCCTTGCAAGGTCTGAGTTACACTCAGATGGCATGTTGAGAGAGGGTTCCAGTACAAACAAGGCAGGGAAAGGGTGAGCATTTAGAGGGTTGTTATAACAACCAGGGCTCCACGATGGCAGATTGGGCCAAAGTGGAAACAGCAGAAATTACAGTAAGTGATCACACTGTTTAAAAGTTCTAAAGGTCCAGCAACAGAATTTGGTGATGACTCTCATGCAGTGGGTGAAAAGAAGAGAGAAATCCCACACGACTCAGGGTTTTGACTTAAGTAAATGAAAAAATTAAATCGATATCTACAGTTCAAGTCCCAAGAGGAGATTGTGATAAGGGGAGGAGGGGGGAAGGGAAGCATTTGCTAATCACTTTTCAAATACTAGACACTTGTGCCAGGATGTGTTGACTTCAGACAAGGAGAGCGTAGACTTGACCATGAAATACCTATACTACGACTCTCTTCGGGAAACCACCTTGCCTACCAAACTGAGACCAGTTTTCTCAACAGCCTACTTAACTTCCCATTTTGACCTATGAGGAGGCTAGACTTTGGAGTGTGAAAAATGTGCGAATGTGCCAGATCTTTGCCACTCGTCAGTCAGGTCAGTTTTCTGATCTCTAAGAAGATGCAGTATTTCGTCGCATTGAAGTAAGTAATGAATAACATACATAAATAAATTGATTCCTAGCACATAGTAAATACTTAATAATGAAAGCTCCTCTCGTTGTTATTTTATAAGTATTATAAGCCTTGTCATTTGGTTGAAATGAAAGATTTTGCCTATTACTTCTCTGTCATGCCCTTTTAAGGAATATTAGAATAATACAGTCTGCAGAGTTTATGTAATTAATATGTAGCTGGTGGTAAATTCATCAACTTACTTGTTTTTTAAATGATTAGAAAACTAGAAGAAATAGGTAATCACGATGTAATTTTCCTGGCCGTGTGGGTGAAATCTAGCACAGTTGGGTACACTCTTGTTTGACTCCGGGGCCTGGATTTCTTACATACATCATAAACACTGCTTCCCACTTTCAGCAATGATTCTATGAATCAGGAGATGCTTACAGCATGCATCTTATCAACCAAATCCGTACAAACTCTGCTATAATTAAATGCTTATATGAACATAATTGCCAGTATTAAAAATCTATTTTCCATTTTCCTCTCCAATTGAAGACTTTGTCTCCTACTAGGGATGAGAATGATTTTTTTTCAGCCCAGGCTAGTTAGACACAAGGCTTAGAAAAATGGCTTGACAAAGTATGCTGTTGCAAGTCTACACCTAAGCAATATTCATAATATATGTGCATTGTTTATATTAATATTAATATCCATAGTATTTATATAAATTTATGTATCATTTCCTATTAGCCCCCAAACTGTTTTATATATGTCTTTGGTCCTGGCAAAAGAGAATTTAATTTATTAACCCTTTCAACTTTCACCCATTTAACCTCTTTGCATTCATCCCTTCCACTAAGCTACATGTGAATTATAAAGCAATAAATAAGAAATAGCCCCTGCCTTCAAGACGAATACTCTCTAGAGCAGTGCTTTCTAAATAGAAGTCAAGGGAATAGTGTTTGGGAAGATGGAAATTAGTATGCTGAGGAGATAAACTGGATTGTTGAAGTATTAGCAATATTTTTCTGCTCTAAGACTTCTGATAAGCTTTATAAGCTACAGAATATTTAAACTTTCCAAAGGATTGCTTAGTATATTGTCTAAGCTTATTTAATTTAAAAACCCATTTATTCAATTGAACTTTAGAATATTACTTGTCACTAAGAAATGCTAGTCTCATGTTATACTAGAGTACACCCAGAAATTACAACTCCAGAATCATGCTAACAATCCTTCAGCTGATAAACAAGTTAGCATAATGAAATTTTAGAATTACAGTGTTGGTGCTTGAAGGTCACTTGGGGATCATTTAATTCTATACCATTCTCCCAACTGTTGCCTGTACTTGATATACACTACTAATGAGCCAATCCAAGTTGGTCTACTGGTCCTGCAAAGTGGTTATTCCATCCAAAGTTATGATGTAAGGAATATTATGACATTCATCAGTCTCCTGAGATTAGAGACACGCATATAATTGTAGCTCCTTTTATTATGAAAGCAAGGGCTGTGCCTCCTCTTCTTTGTGTACAACACTGAATCACTTAAGAGGCTCTAAGAACTGACTGTATGGAGGTCCATCCCCCATATACATTCAAACACCATATACATACTTTGCTCATCTTAAGAGCAAGGCACTCTTCTAGACACTGGGGATAAAGCAATGAATAAAACAGACAATGCATCTGTTATCATGGAGGTTACATCACAGTAGAGGTGAGAGAACGAGCAAATTGGTTTAAAAAATGCAGTATAGTGTCAGGAAATAAGTTTATAAAGAAAAGAAAATCAGGAGGAAAGGTTAAGAATGATTAGAGTGGTTTAGAATGGCTTCTCTAAGAATAAGAACATTCCCTCACAGGAAATGGCAAGCACAGCAGCCTGAAATGAGAGAGTGTGCCTGATGCTTAAAAAAAACATTGCCCTGGCTGGTGTAGCTCAGTGGATTGAGTGTGGCTGCAAACCAAAATGTTGCAGGTTCAATTCCCAGTCAGGGCACATGCCTGGGTTGCGGGCCAGGTCCCCAGTAGGGTCACACAAGAGGCAATCACACATTGATGTTTCTCTCTATCTCTTCCCCCTTGTCTTCCTGTCTCTCTAAAAATAAATAAATAAATAAATAAATAAGTCTAGAAAAGGGGTACTGAGGAGAAGAATGCCATGGAAAGAAGTGAAAAGAAATCTTAGGGGTCATCTGTTAAATTAAATTTGAAATCAAAGAGTTACACATAATTTAGCTACATGATAAACTTAAAATCACCTCCTTAGTGTTTTTTGTTTGTTTTCTCTTGTTTTTGATATTTTTATATATCTGTCTTCCAATGAAGTAGTTGGTTGGAGGTAATTCCCTCTAAAACAACATCAGTAGTACACATTAGCAGCTAGGTGAAATGGAAACGACCATTTTTTTCCTTTTTGTTGAGGCAAAATTCACATTACATACAACTAACCTTATAAACAAACAGTTCAATGACATTCACAATGTTGTACAACCATCACCTCTACCTGATTCCAAAACATATTTATCACCCCAAAGGAGTCCCCATGATCGTTAAGGAGTTGCTCCCTACCAACCCCCTGCCCCTGTGACCCCCCAGTTTCTAGAAGCCACCCCTTGCTTTCTGTCTCAACCAATGTGCTTTTTTCAGGATCAAAGAGATCTAATTCACATATGAAATTGTAAGATATTTAAAGTGTACAATGTAATGATTTGATATATATATACATTATGAAAGGATTCCTTCTTAGTGTTTTTTTAATTGTAAAATACTAGAAAAAGCTTACTGAGGTCTATTCCTATTTTTCTTTTCTCTATTCTATTCTATTCTATTCTATTCTATTCTATTCTATTCTATTATTTATTCTGTTTCTACCCATACTTTGCTGAACCCTCAATGCATAATCTAATTCTCCTCCAAACATCTAGCGGGAGTAATTTCTCAATATAGTTTGTTTACATTTTATCTAATCTATACCACCACAACCATCCCCGACACACACCTTAATTTTGTAGAGAATGACATTAGGAAATTCAGGATTAAATGATTTATTCAGGGTTACAGGGCTAGTTATCGCAAAAGGACCAATACTTACATCTGTGGTGACTCTCAGTTTCTGTGGTGTGTGTAGAAACACTAGGCACAAAGAATTGGGAAAGGGTTGGTGCCTTCCTTCTGTCTCCTATGTCACCTGGTAGTTCACCTCTCCATGCACCCAGGAAGGTTTTGGCAAATGTGTTGGCAGAACATAAATCATCCTATATAAGCCAAACTATTCTAAAGCTCTGTACTAAGAATGATTTAAGTTACAATTAAGGGTCTAAGAAAGCACTGAGAAGTAATAGAGAAAAGAAAAGGCTGGAGATGAATGCAAATGCATGTGTTGCTTTCCTCCAGGGATCTAAATCCAATGCTCATTGTATAATTTGATTTGGTTACTCATTGTTTCCAATTAGAAATAATCACATTTACATGATCCCCCCTCCTTTTCAGTTTCCCACCAAAATTGCGTTGTTCAATTATGCCACTTTATGGTTTCATATAATTTGTATCTCTTGACTCAACAGTTCCCTATATCATTTGGAATGTGTTTTATTTTTTTAAGAAGTGGAAGTTTGAGAGCTGTTCTTAAACCGATCATGAGACTGAAGTAGCTCCAGCAGTCTCAGAAGCAGGCTAAAAGCAAACTGAGGGATGCTTGAAAGTTCAAAACTGGGATGATGCTTGTTGCTAACTATATGTGAAATTAATTAAGGATTTAATTATTTCAGGAAAAATAAATCGGCAGTTTCTGCTTTTTGAGTCATTAAAAACATGTCTACTGCTCCAGGGGTTTGGCGTGCATATGCAAAAAATAGACTACACAAGCTTTGATTTTGCAAGATTTTTTTTTTACTAGAAATTCAACTTAAATATATGCTGCAGCCTTCCCTTTTTATGCCAACCAATTTTCTCTCCTGTAAAAGTACATGTAATTATATGTACTCACCAAGAGGTTTAAATACTGTAAGATGATCTTCCCTTTTTTATAGAGTGGCATTTAGAGTTATAGAGGACTTTTGAGCTAATTTATAAATAAGAAATACCTGAGGCTGATGAGTGTATGAGGGACCGTTGTCGTAGAGCTAGCGAAACAGAGCTGACAGGCGTGTAAGGCCCACAGAGTGGCCGTCTCCTGCCGCATGGTTTGGGAGACACCAATATAAAGGGGATGGGGAAAACAGATGGGGATGAACACATTCAAAGCATTTCTTTAATTCTATATGTTTATGCATGTAGCTATAATGTCTGTGTAATATATCAAAACACCTTTTTTCCTTCCACCTCAGTTTTCTTTTTAGTAGTTCATATTTTTAAAATATGTTAATATAGTCAGTGCCTATTGTACATCTATAATGTACCAACATCTATTCCAAGTACTGGGGCTGCGGTGAAGTACAAAGTAAAGATTCAACCTTTTCGGTGGAAAGTTACATTATTAAGCAAATAGGTATAGAAACAGTGCAATTTCATGGAGGGTCATGTTAAAACTAAACTGAGGTGATGTAATAGGAAGGAAGTGAGATTGAGTGGTGGTGGTCTTTATGTTGATTGGGCTGTCAGGGTGGTATCTCTGAACAAGATCTGCTTGAAGAGATCAAGAACCAACCCGGAAAGAATTTTGGGACTAGTGTTTCAGGAAGGAAATGTAGCAAATACACACGGAGGCCGTGAGCTGAGAATGAACTTGCCATGTAGAAGTCCATACGGTTCCAAATGGTCCAGTGCAGCTACAGTGAAAATATGAAGAGGTTTCCAAGGTGAAGCAGAGCAGAATGGACTGAGCTAATGGAAGGCCCTGAAGGCCATGGAAATGTTTCTGGACTTTGTGGAAAATTTTAAAAGCCATTGGCCTTAATTTTCTTTGTTTATATAGACAATTAAACTCAAAGTTAATTGTCCACATGTTAGGGTAATATCATACAGAGGTGAGAAATAATTTGTTGTAGGGGGAAAAGATGTGGAGACATTGTTTTGTTTTTGCCCTAAAAAGAAAACACTAGAAGAACACTTACTACTCAGTAGTTATCCATGTCGAAGGCCCGATTAGCTATATGTGCTTCCTTTGAAATTTAAATTTTTAATAGTATTGAAACTAAGGCACAGAAAAATATCTTTGTGCATGCTAACAAACTACAGATTATGAGTTGTCTATTTGACTTCTTTTATAATAATTTTAAATTTCAAAATATATATCATTTTCATGTAGAGAAAGGTTATCTATAGAAAATACAAACTTCTAAGACAGATAATTAGAATGAACGACTATCCAGTGTGATGATCAGTATTATATTGTCACCGAGTGTAGAATTTCCCGTGGCGCAATTTGGCTTATTTTTTACCTAAGTTCTTTGAGATAATTTGGTTTAAAAGATGAGCAGCGATAATGTAATGCGATCTTACATTCTGTCTTCCCAAATTTTAAATTAATTCAGATAACCTCTGAGTGTAACATATGACACTGAACTGACTTTAATTGAATTTTTATGTTGCATTTATAAAGCATTGTTATTTCCATTGGACCCCTTCCAATTCATCAATCTGCTTCGCTGCCTACGATAGTTGATTGTGAACTAGAGGATAAGTATAAAAGCAATGTTTATGTGATGTCATGCGTAGGAGAGCAAAGTATTATAATTACGAGTGCTTTTAACACTTTGAGTGAAGGCAGGACAATGGTAAACATAGAACTAGACGGTAATTTAAAGCCAAATCAGATCTGGTTCTTCCAGGTGTAGATCCATATAAACTGGTAATTTAGTAAAAATAATACTATTTTGAAATCAAACAGCCTGCATTTCAATCTCAGCCCCGATCCCTTTGACCTTGGTTATGTTTCTTTTCATCCTGAGCCTCTGTTTTCTCATTTGCAAAATGGGGATGACAGTGTGCCCATCTGACATAGTTATGGTGGACCTCAGACATGAAGTATTTGGTAGACTAACTGGGATGCAACATTTGTATTATATACTTAAAACACTGCATAAGGTCAAAGTATCACTGTGTCATTCATTTCCACATTTGGGACGGAAAACTGCGCCAAGACCTGTGCATCTAGTTTTCCTTTGAACATTTTCAGTTGCTGTCCAGTAACTTTATCTGCTACCCACAAGCCCCCAGGTATCTGTCCCTTGACAGGTGAGATGTTGAGAGGATTAGTGCATTGAATGGCAGGTTGACTTACATTATTGTTCTGTTCCTGTGTAGCTTACCTTCATGTTCTTTTTTTCTTTTTTAAGATTTTATTTATTTATTTTTTAGAGAGAAGGGAAGGGAGGGAGAAAGAGAGGGAAAGAAGCATCATTGTGTGGTTGCCTCTCATGCATCTTCTACTGGAACCTGGCCTGCAACACAGGAATATGCCCTGACTGGGAATCGAACCAGCAACCCTTTGGTTTGGGGCCCAGGCTCAATCCACTGAGCTACACAAGCCAAGGCCATGTTCTTAAAATACAATATATGACACACAAGATTGATGATGACAATGAAAAAAAAAATAGTTCTCTTTATTGTCAAGCTGAACAAATTAATATAGCTTTTAAAGTATTGGACTGAGATTTCAATTTTTTGTCCTTTCATGGTATAGAGAGATGTTTTATTCTTTATAATGCATTATTAATATCATTTTATTATCCCTTATAAACTTAGCTATTTTATATTGTCTTCTATTAAACAAGCTTTTCAATTTGTTTATTTTTTCTCTTGTTTTCAACTTTCTTTGGTTTTTATTTCTGTTCTATTTTAAAGTTTGAATCTGATTAGAATTGAATTTTAAGTTTCTGTAATTTCTTTTAAAATTTCTATACTTACAGACAGCGGTGACTTTTGCTCATTGCACTCCTGTAGATAGCATTTGTATTGTCATTGTTTTCTAGAAATACTGAAATATTGCTACTTGTATTATTTAATACAAGTGTTTTAAAAGAGTCATCTTTATTTACAAGGCGAATGATTTTTTGTGTCTGTTTTTAATTCTAAATTATTACATTGAGATATGACAAATTATTCAACACTTTTTCTATGTTTCAGCACTAACTGAAGTTTTCTTTTGTAATACATAGTCACTTTTGTTTGTGGATATTCCAACAGCCCTAATGCAGACTCTGCATTATCATTATTTTGGCCCCACTAGTCGTGTATTTCTCTTTCTCCTTATATTTTTCTATATTTGTAATTTGTGAATGGTAGGGTGGCCTGAGTCACATAGTTTTGCATTGTAAAGCACACTTCTTTGTGTTACATCACATTCCATTTATTCGTATATATTGTGCTGATATTTAAACTGGGGTTGGTCCATGTTTTCTTGTTTCCTTTTCCCCATATAATTTTGCACAAGCATTTGTTTTCAAATTCCCCGAAAAACTTTGTTCAGGTGTGTCATTGCACACAGTAGAAAGTTGTGTTTTGCTCTGTGATCTAATATGAAAATCTTTTATTTTCTTATAATTGGCAATGCTGAGGTTTTGTATATCAATATTTATTCACGTTCTCCTGAAATTACAGACAAGATTTGTGAGTCAAAACAGACGGTTTTTGGTTACTGCAGTAAACCCACCAGCTCTCCTTGCCCCAGTCTTTCACTTCACTCCATTTTCTTTCCCTTATTTATTCCCAACTTTTGTTAGTCACATAATTTCTCCCTTGTCAGGGCACATAATGTGAATTCTGATCTGTCACTACAATTCATTTATCTATTGCATTTTTAATTCTGCGTATAAAAATATTCACTGCTTACCTCTAATTCTTTTTCTTTTTTTGCTTGATTTCCCCCCCACCCAAAATGTCTGTTTTTTGCTAAAGCACATGTAGTAGTTTTCTCTTTGTTTGTTTTTTACTTTTCTAAATGAGGACTCAAAGGAAATATATCCTTTGAGGTCTTCCATATTCAAAAAATGTTTGTTTGTAGATTGTTTATATAGGGGCAGCATGGTGGGATAAATAATTCCTTTGATTGCATTTCTTTTTAAGTTCTGATAGGTTTTACCCCATTGTCTTTCATTTTATTTAATAATTTCTGTGGTCCTCAGTGTTTGAATGTTGCTATACATAAAACTGATGTCAATCTGAATAGTTAGCAAAAGGTGTGCTCCTTTTTTGACCTGCTTTAAGGATTTGTTCTGTATCACTAAGGTCCTGCACTTCAATAGATTATATCCCATGTGGACCATTCTCAGTCTGCTTTCCTGGCAAACAGTGTGCCTTTTAACTCCATAGACTCATGTATCAATTTATCCAGGAATATGTCTTTGAATTATATCTTCCTGTATTTTTTTCTACTCAAATATTTTGTGTACTTCTTTGGGAGAGCCAATTAATAATAATGTGTATTAATTTTGCCTTCTATCAACAGCTCTCTAAATGTTTTGACCTTATAATTTTCTTTTAATCCATCCATTTTTGATTAAAATGAATTAATAAAAAGAAAATTATAAAATGAAATGAAATACCTTTATATTTTCCATCCACTACATTTTTATGATGGGATAGTTTATATTTTAGTTTTTCAAAAAAATTTTCAAGTATAGTTTACATTTTTTTATTGCATATCCCACAATATCTGCGCTTCCATACACTTCTTCCATTTTTTCTTTGTTGGTAAAGACTGTGCTCTTTTCCTTTCTTTTCTCATTTATTCAGTAGGTTCTGCCAGTTCAACCTTTTATTTTCTTGTATTTCATTGTTTCTCCTGTGTATCTGTTGTGTGGTTTTCCTTGATGAAGACAACTGCCTCACACATATTCTTCTAATTCTCAGAAATATTGATCAGAATTTTCATCAATTCTGTGGTATAGTTTTTCCTACCAAAACTTTAGCAAGTTTTCCTAATTTTTACCTTTTACTTTTATATTTATCTTTATACTTAAGCTGCACTAGCTTCCTTATATGGCTTCATGGACTTACTAGAATTTTCCTTGCCCAGCTTTTTTACAGAATCCCTCCACCCCCGATACTTCTTTTAAGATTCATTCTCCAAGCATCTTTTTGTGAGTGGCCCATAAGGCTCTGATTCCATGGATTGCTGTATCAGTCACTCCAAATCTCACAGCTTTTCTTTCATGAAGAAGCTATGAGATGATAGAATTTCAGGAGGAGCCCATTACACCCAGACCAAGCTTTGGGTCTTGGATTTTTGGGAATATAATGATAGTGACCTTCCTCATTTTCACTTCCCTCCCTACGGCTGCTGCTGTATTTCATCCTCACTGATGTCTATGCAGATTTGAATGTATTTTGTAGTACTTACGTTTATTTTTTCAATTCACATTTTGGCTTTATATCTGTTGAATTATACTGCTGACTACAAATGTCAAGATTCCCATGGCTTAATTCAGGACAAGTTCATTGTTTGGGGGGCCCACCTGGGCCACTCTCCTCTAACCAGTGACACAGGAACACAGGTTTTTTCCATATTATTGCTCTACTAATTTAATGTGATTCCCACTGTTACTTTGTGGGTAAGTCTCCATTCCAGACAGGTGAAAAGTGAAAAGGTAAAGTGTTGAAAGACAAGGCATGGGAAGATTGTATACCATCCTTACAACACTTCACTTACTGGAAGAGTCATAAAGACTTACCTCACGCAGAGTTTCACTCTGTGCTCAGTAAGACAATGACATGAGTTTCAGGATCAAATAACCATCTCTAGCCGAGTAGGATACCAGGAGAGAAGTCACCTGGTTTTTCATGCTGCCCTGGACATATGAAAAATTATTTCTAGTGCTCTTCCTAACTTTGATACTCCAATATTGAGTCTAAGAAATGGTAGGCATTTAGCAAACGTTTGATGAATGGGTGAGTAGAGGAGTGATTAGACAGATGGCTGCTTCTCTTATTGAGGGAGGAATGGATGAAAAGGCTGGGAAATGGATCGGAAATGACAGGTACAGAATGCAAGCAAATTGTCACAACTATCCATTTTATGCTGTAGCACATTATTGTTTTTCTTCTTTTCTATTGTCTAGGGCTAAAGGATGAATGTAAGACTTCAGGTGTGGAGAGATGCAAAAAATAAAGTTAAACCCTGCAGATGCTATTCCAACTTGAATTTTACCATTGTTCTGATACTCTGTTTTTTCTTTTTTTTCTATTATATTTACATTCATTTTTAAATCTGATTGAGACTATTTCCTCATTCAATAGAATACAATTAATACTGAGCAGCATCCAAATGCAATATTTGGTTGAAATTAGGTGAGGCATTTTTCAAAATATAAACAAAATCGTGCATAAAATTGATGATGAAATTATAAAGGTTGATAAAAACTTCAAAGTACCTTTTCTGTTTTTATTTTGTTTGTAACAAGGAAATGAATAGGAACGTGAACCAGAAGACACTTGAAACAGGCCCCTAAAATGCTCCAATTTTAAGCATTCATCCAGATTTCAGATAGATAGGCTTCAAAGTTTATGCAGCTTTTTTTTAATGGTTTTTGAATATTCCCCGATGTGGTAAGTAGAAAAATGGCCCCCCAAAGGCATTCATGCTCTGACCCCCGAACCTGTAAATGAGTTCATTATATGGCACAGGAGGTCTAAGGCTGCAGATTCAATTAGGTTGCTAATCAGCTGACCTTAAAAAGGAAGGATACAGTCCTGGATTATTCAGATGGACCTAATGCAATCAAAAGGGCCATTAAATGTGACTATGAGGTAGAAATGCCCATGTCAGGACTAATGTGATAGGAGGAAGACTCAATTGGCTTTGAAGAGGGAGGAAAGGAATTAGGAGCCAAGGAAATGGATAACCTGTAGGTGAAAAAGTCAGGAAAATACCTCCTCCCTTAGGATCTCCAGAAATGAATGCAACCATTCAAACAATCATTTAGGCCTATTTTGGATGCCTGACCTCCATAACTGTGGGGAAATACATTCGTTGTTTTAAGCTATGAAGCTTGTAGTAATGTGTTACAGCAGCAATGGAAAACTAAGACAGTCAGAAATCCAGAATGTTTCTAGGCTATGAAGTCTGCATTTCCCTCCAATTCATGCAGAAACAATATGGTTACATGAAACTGGTAGTTTGGAAGTCTAAAAGTATATACCTGAGTTGTCTGATCAGATTTGTTGTTTTAATTTGCCTTATTGGTTCTGACCAAAATATATTACAATTATGTCCAAATTAGCAACAGGTATTTTATGGAACCCTTTGAAAAAAAACAATTCATGTGATATGTCGAGATAAATCTTGGTTAATAGAAAATGTGAATTATCACATAAATGAAATAAAAAATATGTTTTGAGCTTCATTTTAAATCCTGTGTTTTAAAAGTAAATTAACATTTGTGTAAAATTCAAATTTACATATATTAGTATATTTGCTTTAATATAAAAAACATTTTAAACTCTTTCCCCTCCCTGAAAATATACATTATACTTTTTTAAAGAAAGGAAATATAAATAATCTTGAGTAGTTAGAAAACAGAAGAGTAGACAGGGAAATGCATACTTGTACATATTTTCAGTAAACATATGGAAAGAAAGAACTCAGAATAAAGTTATCTTCTGTAGCAGATGTACATAAAAACAACTGTGACTCTTAGGTGTCTCTCTAAAGAAGTGAACCATTTTACTCAGTACCTTAATCATACTCTACATTTTCATAGTTGAGTAGCTAAGTGGCAGGGGAGGAGGTTATTGGTGGGAAAGGTAAAATGATCTGAAACCTGACAATGATATAAAGTATTTTTTTGATAATTTTGCTAATTGTTACAGAAAAGTTGCAAAGCTATGTATGCCCCATGAGAAGAAGGTTTATTGCTTTTCTGAAATACTCTAACAAGAAACTAATCTCTGAGCACTTATGAAAAAACATCATGTATAAAACCCAAAGTTAGATTAGCTGAACTGTTTTTGAAGAAGCATCAAATAATTGATCAGGAAGTAAAACTGTGATTATAGAATAAAATCACAGTTGAATTGTAGCAAATAATTGCAGAAATAATTAAAGTCACAAATCCTCCCGGTAACAATGGGAAACAATTCTCTTTAGTGCCCTACAGGGATGGAACTCCTGGCTTTGATTGGGATTAAACCTGGAGGTAAAAGAAAAGGAAAAGCATGGTCTAGAAGAAATCATATTAAGAATATATCCTGTGTAAGAAAAAAATAGATAGAAGTTCCTGAAAAGTGAATTGGGAAGTTACATAATTTCCATTTCAAAGGATGCAATTTATTATAGTTCCTTTAATGATTTTTAAGGCGTCAACCTCAGCTTGAGCCTGGATAGATTTCCAGTTCTCAGTTTATTCCTTTTTCTGCTCTAGTAAAATAGAACCAAGTTGTTTCACATCACTAACTGAAAGAACAGGGTCTTAAGGGGGAAATTTTGCTTCCAGAAGAATTGTTGATGTAATTCCTGTAAGCAAATGTTTAATCTGGAGGAGTAAAGTGGCCATTCTTTTGCTTTTAGTGCTTATATAGCTCACATACAATGCATTGTAACATTCAGTACTGACTGAAACCCTACCAGTAGAATGAATAATTTTTGAAAGTATGCCTTCTATCCTTTAAAAAACGATGATAATACAAATGCAACCTGAAACCGCAAACACATTGCTTATATTCCAGTCGGCCTTCCTGTTAGCCACTCAATCTTTCTTCTGATGCGTGTGTTATGATCCAAGTGTAAATATCCACCCAATCTGTGACTGCTCAGGTTTCTTTATAATTTGATAAGAAGGATTACCCAAGCTAAGGAGACACCATAGAGAAAGCCCACTCTGGAATTAAAAGTACACAGTTATGAACAACAAATTCCACTTCAATTTTTAAAAACATCAATGTTATAAACCAAATAATTGTATTAATTTTGAATTGCTTACTAAGACCCTTCCATCTTTTGCACTGAGCAGGGGGTACATTTTATACTTAAGGGATTTGTAGTGATATAGTAAGAATGAATTCTCCACACAAAAGACCCTGAAATAATAAGATGAGGTGGTATATAGTTAGTTATGAAAAAAAGAATGCAATAGATAAATTGCTCAATTTGGTGTTTATTTAGCTCCAAATTAATGTACTACCTTTAATTGAGTATACTGTACTAATAAATTTCAAATAGTAATATCAAATTTTAGTATCTTCTAGCCATATATAATAAATAAATATTTATGAGCATACTATGCTAAAACATTATATTATGAGATCAGGTTATAATATTGAACAAGTAAGAAAAATAGACATTGTTTTAGCTCTTTCAGAGCTTATATAGTGGTGGGAGAGATACAAGAAAATAGGTAATTATAATGTAAGGTGATAAATAATATGAGGGAGTAACTCATTAGCCGCAGAATGCTGTAAAGTGAGCTGCAACCCCAGCTTGGAGGGTTGGGACTGAAAAATGAACAGAAATTTACCAAATAAAGAGAGTGGCTAGAAATGCTTGGGTAGAGAAAGCAGCATACAGCAAGTGTCTAAAGCCAGAGAAACAAAAAGGGAGGGAAGGCAGGAGGACAAGAGCGCAGTCGTGTGAGGGAGGGGATGAGAGTGACTGTCAGTGGCTACGGTGGAGCCTGAGCAGAAATGTACAAAGAAATGAGGGTGAAAGAGAAGAGCAGGAATCACATCGTAAGTAAAACACACACATGTGCTCACACACACAACTTTGTTTATCCATCTACCAGGACAAGGGCATTTTAAATGGTTGACAGCCTATCTGAAATGTGTGCTTACAAAAAACAACACATCATCCTGTGATTTTTTTTTTTTTTTTTTTTTTTGAGACAGGTAGTCTATCCTTAGAAGAAAACTGTAGGGACAGTGGAGGGACAGTGTAACAAAGGCAGACAGCGTTACCTTCTGGGCACATCTGCCGAAAAGGAAGAGCTCTTGAGTGGACAGCACAGAGTAAGGCATGAGTCTGCAGAGGGGCTGCCTCTCACCCTCCCCACACCTGCCTCTGCACACTTGCTTTTACAACAAGCATTACACACTTTGCAACTATGAGCGACTCTTAGGTCATATGCTACAGAGAGATGGCTTTTGATTGACCAGTTTTGAAGTTGTCATAAAAAAATCCAGATGCCCAGGATTTTTTGGTAAGAAACCTGAAGCTCTTCCAGCACTGGCTTTTCATTTATTCATGCAAGAAACTGTCTGGTACAGAATAGGGGAAGCTTCTGTAGGTGGGCAGACAAACACACACTTGGCCACTGTAGATCATTGAGAGTTTGACCCAGAATGTATCGTCAATAACTATTAACCTTATTGGCTTGCTTTAGGTCTTACCTTATCTTCTGGGTTGCTGGTCTGGTATCTTCTTTTGCTCTGCTTGGAGCCACATTTTACTTTTGGCTATGTTTCTACAACTCTTTTGGGAATTGAATCGATAAGTCCTTTCTTTTCATATATTGCCCAAGTGGACAGGTCCTCCTGTGTTTGTAGAATATCTGTTTGTGGAACAGGTCTGTCATCAATTGCAGAATATCAAGTAATTCACTCCTCTGCTGAAAGATTCCCTGGAACTGTCCGTTTCACTCAGAGTGAAAGACAGATCTTCTCCATTCACCCCTAAGGATCCATGGAAGCAGTCCTGAGCCCGTCACCCAGTACACCCTCTCACTCTGCTCCAGCTCACGCTCTCATTGTTCCTCAAACCTGCCAGACATGATGCCAGCTCAGAGCCTTTTCTTCACCTGGGACATTCTTCCCCCAGAAAAATTTCAGCCCCTTCTTGCTTTGTTCACATCTGACATTCTCAAAGGCCTACCATGATTAACCTACTAAATAGACCAACTTGTCCTGCTATCCCTCGGCACTTACCAGTCTCCTTATTCTCATCCACCATGTGATTCTTCTAATAATCATGTGAGAGCACTCATTACTTTCAAATTATATACTTCATAGATATACTCTGATGTGTATTGTCTCTCTTTCTACACTCTATGCTCTGTGAAGGCAATAATTGGTATCTTTTTTTTTTTCATTGATCTTTCTCAAGTACCTACACTAGTGCCTAAATATTAGTTGCATGAACAAATAAATGAATGACTTATACCTGATAAATAAGTGAATGAGCAATTGATGATAAAAGTGCAAGAATCTCAACCCTGCCCTACAGGTTATTCATAGCAGCTCTCAGTTACATTCGGAGGTGAGTTTTGTTTGGGAAGATCAGTGTTCAGGGTGGGGTAAAAGTAGGCTTACAGTTGTTCATGTGGAAAATAATACAATAATTAATAAATAATAATAAAAGATTAAACTCTGTGTTTTGTGTACTCATGACTTTAAACCCAGTTTTGGCCCACCCTGTATTTATCATCATCACAAACAACTGTATTAGTGTAAACATCCTCTGTAAGCCTAAATTTTCTAGTCTGTCAAGATGCATATATTAATGCATCTGTGGCTTAGTGTGCAGATATAAACGAACAAATGATGATGAAAGTATTACTTGTCACTAACAAAAATAATAATAGAAGCTAACACTTATTCAGCATGTGCTAGGCATTAGGCACTATGTTTATTATGTCATAAATATTACAACATTTGATCTCATTGAATTCTTATAATAGCCCCATAATGCACAACATATTTTTATGCCTACATTTCAGATGGGGAAACTAGGTTTTATAGAAGTCACCACCAGATCCACCACTTGAACTCAGTTTTTTGGATCAAATTATTTAACCACTATCCCACACTTGAATGCTATTATAAGATAGGTATTCCTGTCATTATTTCTTACAGACCCAGGCACATGTATCTCATTTCATCTTTTCCTACACTCTTGCACTGCTCCCCAGTCATTGATGCATACATTCCCCAAGTGATGCAATAATAGGTGGTTATGCACCTGAACTCTGTGGAGGAGCCACTGAATGGTATTGATCTGGGCTAGAAATTCCAGTCATAGCCAAAGGGTCAAGTGCCTACTTATGCAGGAGGGCAGAATCAGAAAGCATTCAGTAGTTTACCAAAAGTCCAAATCATAGCATCTAAGTTGGAACAAAGTGACAAGGCAACAAATAATAGGAAAAAAGGGAAAGACTTTTCTTGAAATTAAACACATTTCTTGTCAGCTAGAGCACCTCTTCTCAGCTAACCCCATGGACTGCTAGACTACTTTATAGAAAAAAATTCTTACTCTGTACCTAACATATTGTAGTGGAAGAAAGCAAATCATAGGTTGTCATCTGTCCCAGATTCTTGGCATTTGCATGATTTTCTACAACTAGCAAAGCGCTAGAATTGCTGGTCCTTCCACTCACTTGCATAGTGATGTACTAAAACAAAAAGAGGAGAAGCAAGAGGTGCAATTTGGACGGTAGAAGTCCTCCAAACTTAGCATTATTTAGCCTATATTTCCCAAATGATATTCCAACAATCATAGTAATTTAGCATGTTATGTTCCTGATGCTGGTGGGCAGAGAGTGATTATGTGAGAAAATAAGGTGTATTGTCCTGGTTGATGCTGCACTTCAGAAAAGGAGCATTGCCAGCCGACAATCATTGGGCAGGAAAGCGCAATTAGGCAGAAATGGCCCAGAATGTGCCTGAGTTTGATGAAGGTAGAAAGGTGAAGGTTGCTTGTGGTTTGTCTAGCACCCTGGGAATTCAGACTACAAACTGTACAACTTAGGAAGTAGAAAATGTTAGTGAGCCCAGACTACTAAGTGATTGCTTTTAGATCTTGTCATGAGGGAGCATGAGGGACCAGTTTCAATACTGGGGACTCTCGCAGCCTGTGCAGTAGGCCACATACAAGACAGTGGGTCAAGTGACATGTGATGAAGAAGCAGGCTGTCACTTGGGAGATTATTTCCTGACTTCTTAGGAAAACATATAGAACAGCTTTAGAGGAATATGATTGCTCCACATAAAGCAAAATAACTCAGGAAGCGAGTCCAAGGCACAGGGACATTACCTGCGTGAGAAATTGACTCAGAGGATGAATGTTTCCTTCAAAATGGTTGAAACTACCAGGGAAGATATTGGTTACCAGACTGGCGACACCAGCTGTACCTCACTTTTTATAGCACTTTGCTGCTTAACAGAACTTGAACTATCTCAGGGGATGAACAAGACTGCATAGTGGATTCAAAGGAGCACTTGAAACCACAGGCAAAGATTTTCACTAGATGAAAACTTAGTAATTGTAACACTTCAAGGCCTAGTCTTTAAAATCTGTAACTTTTGGTTTTCTAATCTTTAAAGTGGGGATAATATGCCAAATTCATGGCTCATTGAAGTGAGAAATAAATGAATTGATATTTACACTAGCTAAGGCTGTGCTTGGTATGTAGTAAGCCATCAATAAATGTTGGCTGTCTCTTCTTTGCTCTCTTGGCACATAAAATAATAAAATGTCTACTGCTAACAGATCTATTTTTTCAATTCAAGGTAATAAAGTTCAAGCTAGAAGAAAAAGAGTAATGTTGTAAAGAAAAAACAAGTAGTTTATAACATTCTGCCTGTTTATAATAGAATATTTCATTTTTTAATGCCTTCAAATAACTTCCATTTGATTTTCTGTTTTTAATTATAAAAGAATTCTATAATTACATATCTTACATATTATATACTTCTAAATCTTTTCCATTACTAAAATAAAGTCACATTCCTTCAATTAGCATTTAAATTAATTTTTATAACCCCATCACACTCAAATTATTTTTTTTACCTTTTGTTCTTCCTTACTCTGTTTTCTTCTTTTTTTAACAATATGTTCAATCCTTATGAGACAGTTTATTTATAATGAAAATACATATTTGGTCTTTGTCTACATTTCTGGCACAGAGCTCTTAAAACCCTTGTAATGTCCCAAGTGGTAACAGTCATAGTGGTGCCTTAATAGTCATAACAAATCTCTTTCAGCCAAACCTGAGTTTCTGTCAATGACATCACTTTTAGGCAGCACCTAAGATAGATGCTGGTGGTCAGGGGAGCCAAATAAGTGGCTGGAAGGCTGGAAATTGTAGAGTCACCTTCCTGATCTCCAGGGATGGCAGATGGACAGGAGGTTGAATCAATTGCCAATGGTCAGTGACTGATACAATCATGTCTGTGTAATGAAGCCCACACAAAACCCCAAAAGGGCAGGGTTTGGGGAGCTTTCCAATGGGTGGAGAATCAGAAAGAATGGCATGTTCAGAGAGCATGGGATGGTCACACCCTTCACCATTCCTTACCTTCTATATTTCTTGAGTTAACTCCTTTTATAATAATCAGTAATTTTATAAGTAAAATATTTCTCTGAGTTCTGTGATCCATTCTAGCAGGTTAATGGAACCCAAGGAGGGTTCATTGGAACCTCTGATCTGTAGCTAGTGGGTCAGAACCACAGGTGACAAGCTGGACTTGTGACTGAGGTAGAGGAAAAGGGGTCCTGCAGGAATGAGCCCTTAAGCTATGGAATCGGATGCTATCTCCATGCAAATGCATCTGCATTGTGTCAAATTGTAGGATATCCAGCGAGTGTCACAGATTTTTTTGGTGTGGAAACACACACGCACCCGGGAACTGGTGTCAAAATCAGATCTTCTCTTCCCCTGATTCTTGTTTCATCAGTGCTTTATACATCGTTTACAGTAATTGTATTCGCATAAGGCCAATAATTTTTATCTCTTCTTTCTCTTTCCTTTAGTATAGTGAAATTAACAGAGGAGAAATTAAGAACTATTAGCTTCTGTGATGTTTATGTTTTTATTCTTAAATCTCTGTATTTGTTACATATAGCTGCATAATAAATTATGCCCAGATTTAAACAACCACCACGTATTACCTTGCAGTTTCTGTGGGTAAAGAATCCTGGCATGTCACAGCTTGAGAGTGTTGGCTCAAGGTCTCTTATAAGATTTCAATTAATCTGTCATGTCAGCTGGGACTGCAGTCTCAGCTGGAGGTCCAACCAGGGGTGGAAGAATCTGTTTCCAGGCTCCCATACGCAGTTGTTGGAGGATCTCCTCTCTTTCCCCCAGGCTTGTCCCTGAGGCCTCCTCACAGAGGGGTAATACCTTTTCCTCAGGGCACAAGTCCAAGGGAGAGAGCAAGAGAGGGCACCAAAGACAGGATTGAGACCCTTCTCATAATCTAAACTCGGAAGTAGGATCCAGTCGCATGGACCATGCTCCCTTTGTAGGAGGGAGTCCATCAGTGTAGCCTGCACTTGCGGGAACAAGATCACAAGAGAGCATTCATATCAAAAGGCCGAGATCATTGGGAGCCATGTGGATGCTGCCTCTTCTCTAAACTTTCCTTCCGGTGCTTGCTTACACGGACAACCTTAATGCTGCCTCTCAGTGTCATTGAAAACTCAGCTCTCCTTCGGAGTGCACTCTTACCCTCCTTCAGCTGCCCTCTTCACGGGCACAATATTTGCATTTTTCATGTCTAGTCCGATTGAATCTGTGTTAGGAAAGAAGTGGTTTCTGTTATCTTTGGAATTACATTAATTTTAAAGTCCTAGGAAGGAATTGAAGTTGTATAAAAATCCATTCCTGGCCTTCCTTCCCAGCTTCGTGTCACTGCCGGCATCTCTTTCCCTGTCTCAGACAGTCCTAGGGAGAAAGAATGAGCTCAGGAATTGACACTGGCTCATAACATTGCCTTATATATTCTTGTTCAAATCGGGCTGTTGGAAATGTAGAGGTATAAAAATCCTGACATTTTTAGGATGAAATTTTACCCAATAATTTCTCAAATCTTGGCAAGTGAATCTGCTTCAAACACATAGAAGTCACTTCCCTGGACACAGCTGCTTCTTCACAAAGCCCAACAAGGCAAATCTTCAAAACAAAGCACTCTGCTTTAGAAACGTCCTTGGTATTTGCCCAAATTTCCTCCATGGCTTTTCTTATAGAGAGTATTTTTCTGTAACAGAACAGTTGAGCATTTAGCATAGTGTGTTCCCTGGCATCACTGCTTTTTACTAATTTTAAAAAGAAGCATCAAGAGACTGGCCTCATATCACACAGCCAGTGTGTGAAAGGACCAGAAACACAAAGCAAATAATTTTTTCATGTCTCGCATCCTCTCCGCCATGTAGCACTGTCTCTCTTATGTTGTCACACTCCGCATCTTGTAAAAAACATGCTAGGATTTGGATAGATGTTCCGTTTTTCTGCCAGTAGCTTTTTGGAAATCAGTCAAGGTACCAAAAAAAAAAAAAAAAAGGTAAGCATTCCATTTGTTTCTATAAAGAACATCAGATGCCCAGTTTTGAAATATGAATAAGATAATCAGTGGTGTTTGACAGTATGAGGGCTCTAAACTTGATTATAAATTTAACATGTAACATACTGAATTTAACTATTTAGCATACTTTTTTATTGTTGTTCAATTACAGTTGTCCCCATTTTCCCAGCATTACTCTCCCCTACCCTACACATCCCCTCCAGTGTTTTATTAAATTTTTTAAAAATACAAAATCTTGCTCATGTTTATACTTGGAAAAAAGAAGCGGTTGAACAGTGATTACATTTACACTGTAAATTTTAAAAGCTGCAGCAAATAAACCACTTAAAGTAGTTTTTCTCTTGTAAGCATCCGAAGTGTTTTTTTTTTAGTGGCTGAGGGTGGGCTTGAAGTTTGTCTATTTTTTGAGTTTGTCCCTGTTTCTATACTTAGTATTTTCAGGCAGTACTGTTGGGAAGGAATTCTATTTGCTTGGGCCAAAATATGGCTACCTTTGTCAAGAACTAGAGACAAATTTTAAAATAACCTATGCTGTCTTCCTGCTGCAAATACTGCCCTTTGACAGCCTTCAGCAGTAGTAGTTGTGAGTGTGTGCGTCCATGTGAATGGATGGAAACAAAGCTTTAGGTAAATCAGCACGTGCAAAACTGTCTTAATAAAAGGGCACGTTGTTTTTTTCTACCAGGTAGGCCAGAGAACAAAGGCTTCCGACATTAATATGGTGAACAGGTGATGATGGGCAGAGTTATCTCAGGGGGAGAACATTTAATTTTACGTCTCTTTCTCCAGGGGAGAGTATGTAAACTAAGCATTAATATTTTTATGTGTGGCAGATTTTTAAAACTAATTGTTAGTAAACCATGACTCCACAAAAGACCTCTAAGGGGCAATCAACTGCTCCAATATTAAGAACACTATAAAATAAAACTCAGCTGGTGTATATAATGTATTCAAAGGGAACTGATGGGAAATATAGTATCGATAGCAGCAAAACCTAGTCTGGCATGGAAATATTTTAAATGTGTGTTATAGGACCAAAAACTTGGAACAAAAATATATGTTTAACCAATGATAAAAATTGTATAATGGCCATTTTTACTAGAGGGAAAAATGAAACATTTCTTCCTCTTGCCAGTTGATCAGATGTGTGTTTGGAATAATGGGGACAAGATATCAATTACTTGAACAGGATTAAGATTAATTTTAAATGTATTAGGAAAAGAGTTTTAAAATAACCAGATAATCTCCCATCTCATAAATCATCAAAATAGAAAAACATATATTTTCTTGGAGTGTGAGTGTTGTTGCTGCTCAGCAGCTGCTCTGAAAAGAGAAAATACAAACTGCATTTCAATGATTTTTTATTAAAATTTGAAAATTAAACATTGCTAAATGTCGCACAAAGAAAAATGTATTGTAACCACAGCAGTCACTGAACAGCACATAGAAGCTTCAATGATACATTTTCAAAATCATTGTACAGTATAGTTCATTAGCTAGAGCACATCACAGATTCATGGAAGATAAATCATGTTAGTAATTATGAAAATTAACTGAAGTTAGATAGCACTTTCTCATTTTTGCCTCCCTGTTCATAAATTTGAATTCTATATAATATTATGAACTTCTAAAATAGGAACATTTTGTTGCAATTTTAAGATTCTTATTAACTTTTTCTCTGAGTACAAAAAAAATGTAGTCTCCTTAACTCTGAGGTTATATTTAATATTTATCACAACTAGTATTAATGTATTGTTTAAATAGATGTCAAGTTTACAGTTGGAAATAAAATGAATAGAGTGACTACAACAACAACAAAAATATCTAGTTGTTTTGTAGAAAGTCCTTTTCTGGAGGGTTCAGGGGTGGAATTTGAAATTTAATGAATGTAAATGTCAAGTCATGCATGTGCAGGGAAAGCACCCAGCTAAGTTCAATGTAAATGGCAGAGAATTAGTTAACGGGGTGAAGAGATAAGGGTAACTAACTAGATTTGACGTTTGAATTCTCATCGCATTATACAAGAACCCAGAAGGCTAAGAAGAGGCTGACTTTTACCAAGGCCAATATATTATCCCAAGGGTATCGTGTTCTCTTGTTTCATGTGAATTAGGCCAAATATGGGATGTATAGTGAAGTTTTGCTACTTCATTTTTTTTTTCAGCTATATGTAATGAAATTGAAAAGTTTTGTAGATACAATCACTAATTGAGTTTTATATCTGGCAAAATCATTATTTCTCAAAGACATACAGATAATTAATTGAATTAATTGACTAACTAGTATTAACAAGTATTTTAAATTGAGCTAGAACGGTTGTGAATCTGTGTGGAAAAAGGTGAAGGGATTGGTGGTTACAAAATAATCATGGGGATGTAAAGTACACCATTGATTACATAGTCAGTAATATTATAATAACTGTGTATGGGGCCAGGTAGGTAATGGAAATGTGGGGGGGAGGCATTCTCTAAAATATATGATTGTCTAGCCTCTGTGCTGTACACCTGAAACTAATATAAAATAATATTCAAATAGACTGTAATTGGAAAATAAAAAATAAACAGTAGTAAAATTGACCTAGGACAAAAAAAATACTGTAAATGATTTTCATTAAAAAAGAGATTTCAAAAAACATGAAGCTGTATGTCCTTGTGATAATAGTTGAGATGTGTTTAATTTCAGTTAAGCTGTTTTAGAATGTTGCATGCATAACTTTTAGCCAACTAAAAGCAAAAAATGGCCTCTTAGAATGTACCTGTAGTATTAATAATTTATTTGAAGTGCATTTCCTCTCACATATGCTAAGCCAATTAACATAATACCAAAGTTTCGATATTTCCTTCTGGCGATAGTCTTTCTTGTATCTTCTCTGATATGCTGTAAGACACAAAATCACAGAATCTTGTTTTTATCTTGTTCACTGCTTATTCTCAGATGTCTAGAACAGTGCCTGGTGTGGAGGAACTGGCCATGAACTATTTGTTAAATGAGTGAATGAATTATGGAGTAAATGAATGAGGTCCTGCTTCTGTATTTTCGGCTGTGGATAAATGATCTAGATTATTTAAAATTTTGACAAGGGTGGGTTTAAGATAAAAATTATTCATGGTTTACAGGGAAATAACTAAGGGAAGATAAAAGAGCACACTGAAGAAAATCCTAGGGCTGAGGGAGAGTAGTCAAGGAACAAACTTTCAAGAAAGTCTTCTGCAGGTTTAGGATTCAGATTGATTGAAGACTGTGTGATTGTAGCCAATTGGTTGGTGGGGAAGTCGGCTAAGTTGTCCCAAATCAGAGCTGGTGTACAGCCCTTGAGCTAGCTGCTGGGGAGCTACCTATAGGGTGTGCTGTTGAATCAACAGGAAAGCCATAGAAACCAAGCTGGAGGGACAGCCTGCAGGGTCTGGACTTCCGTTGTGATGAACTTCCATCCGTAGCGCAGAGGGCGTTTCTACAAAGCATGGAAGGGAAGTGTGCTGTAGACACTGTCCATTTAGGAAATTGGAAATCAGGTGCAGGTTGGAATTTAGGTGCCAACCTTTCATTCCTTTCCACCGTGTTCCAGAGAGACCTCAGTTATCTGGTGTCAATTTTCTTGTCTGCATTTAGATGTCTGGGTTGTTTTATATATTTTTTGAGGATTAAATAAGGTAATATATGCAAGTGCCTAATGCAATATCTGACTATAGTAAGCCCTCAATTTGATTACTTCTCCCTAGTCCCCTTTCGTGACCTATTCATAGTGTAAAGAAATCATTAAGAAATTACCTTGTGCCTTCAAACCATGCTATACCTAATTGCAAAAAAATCAAAATGACCTTTCTGATTCTAAGATAATCCCATTTCTTCTCCACCATTTCTGTGAGATTTTATGGCTAAGCAAGAAGCTTCCTGAGACCTCTGTTGCAGAGTGTACACCACTATCTACCACCAGTCAATTCTCCAGAGTGGTCTCCTGTGCCTGTAATCCAATCTGACTTGCAAAATCGTCCTTATGGGAATTAAAAAAGTTTCTGTATTTATTGTTCTCATTTGGGACATGAAGAAACTGACCTCCAGAATAGTGAATGATGCTGCCCAGTTGTTAATAACAATGGAGAGAAGGGTGACTACTGTTTGGTAACTGTCTCTGTCACTCTTCCCAAGGACTCCTCATGACATGGAGTGGTTTCTATAACTAGATTTTACATTTTTTATATTTTTCCAGATAACTGCTTATTTGTTTTTGTTTGATGCTAAGACTTTTTTCCCAAGTAAAGTCCACCCTATAAAAGAGTATCAAACTGAACTGTTGGGTCAATGTAGGAATGTGGATGGACAGACAGACTTCCCTGTCATCTCCTTAGCTGGGCACTCTATGTGAGAGGAAGCAGCTTGTAGCTTTAAAGAATCCGATTTCCTTTCAAATAATTAAAGTTTCTTAAAAAACTGTACCTCAGAGGAAAAAGAGCACCTGACCCATCTGGTAGGGTTTCTTGCCACACATCTGTGTTTCCTCCCTTTGAAATTTGAATGTGATAATAAAGCTCAGCATTCATCGACTTCAGTATATTGTCAAAGATGATTAATTTTTGACATTACCCTGGGTAGCTAGAATGAAGTCTGTCCTCCTGTTGCTAGAGATGCTGAGTGCACACTGTGAGAACAGCCATGTCTCAACATAGTATGGAAGAGACATATAATTTAAACCCCCTTTAAGACCTATGGAATCACCCTATAACTGTTTTGGGCCCAAAATGGCATTAATTTTACATTATTTTTTTTTACTCCTATTTCATTGCCTCCTTCTGATATGCCTGTCTTCTAACCCACCAAAATAAAACTAAATCCTCTGAGTGAAATACATTTCTTAAAATGCATCTTAGTCCTTAAGTGGTTAAGTTGCACCTCTGAAATATCACAGAACAGTATCAGTCATCTTGTGTCAAGAAAAAAATAATGTCTAATCTTTGACAGAAATGAATTACTTCATATGGGACAGCTACATTTGGTCTAATACTTGTCAGATTTCACTGGGAGACGAGGAACTAAGAAATAGATTTCATCAAATTCTGAGATGGGAGGAAATGAAATCTTAGCAAAGAAAACAAGTTATGCCCCTGAAATGAATTGTACGAGTAGGAAGATATATCAGTTGAAAAGTGAATGTTAAAATCATTTGCCATCATATGATATAAAACATTTTGGACATATTAAAAGACCTGATATTTACCAGTTTATAAAACATTAATATATTCAAGAAAGCTAAATGATCTCTAGATTTGAGAATTGCTTGTAAACATTCTGATTTTAGCAGTGTCTTGTTTCGTTTTGTTTTTCATGATACTCCTATTTCTTTCCATGAGCTGCCTATTTGATATGGAAATTTAAAAGAAAAAAAAAAAAGATTTGTAGTGTAAAGTTAATCCCATAGCTTGAATGTAGCTAAAGGAATTTCTCAACACTTGCTTACCTACATCACTTCATGCTTAAAGGGACTACATGTACTGTCTTGCATCAAAAAAGAATAAAACATCATATTTGTCAAAAAAAGAAGGGGAGCGACCAGATAGCTTGGAGATTAAGGGCAAACAATGGAACCTCTCAACTCTCAGACACTTCCTGTCATCTGTTTGTGGTGTGTTGACTGTGACAGAAATCAGTACCATCTGATGGCTGTTCACTTGTCTCCTCCTTGTCAAAGACATGACACTCTTCTCCCAGCTCTCGTTAGACAGTTGTCCGTATCACACAGAACCTATCCTGATTAGCAGCCAGTGAATTTATCCCCATAGGGCACTATGAAACTTTCCTACCTCTGCTATGGTGGGAGGGAAGATGCTGCATCCTCTGCTGTCTGCAGGGCAGATGCCTCTGGTGCCTTGCCTTTGTCTTATTCAAGGAAGGTCATTTGCAGATGAATATGCTGCTCTTTCAAAGATATTTAACATAGCTGTCTCCCCCAAAATTGAAAGACCCTAAAAGTGCAGTCTGTGAAATTTAAATGGATGAACATTTTTGAGTCTTTCTTACACAAAAGAACACACTAGTTTGTGTGTTCTCAAACCATACATTTTCATCTCAAACCATACATTTTCAGCAGGGAATGTTATATAAATTTTTATTCTTTATTTTGTATAATGTAAAGAAAAGTCCATAAATATAAGAATTTTCACAGGGTTTAACACCCATGTAAAAAGAGTCCTCATTAACAAATAGACCTATTCAGATCTCAGAAAACTTTCCTTGTACCTCGCCCCGCTCAGTTCCTACCTTCTCCCAAAAGTATCCTTTCTTTTTCTTTTACTGTTAGTTTTGCAGGGGTACACTAATATAACTTAGTTCTTAATGAATTTTGTCTGTTCAGGGCTTAAAAACTTATTTGATTATAACTAGCAAAACAAAGGTATGGGATATGCACATTTAAAGTTGAGATTTGTATACTTCAGACTTGGCCTACCTCTGGCCATAGTTTATTAAGGTTTATAAATTTATGTGTAATGGTTTCATCTCATATTTGTCTGTAGATGAGGGGGATTAAATGAAAGGCCTGGGAACTTAACAGAGAAATTAGGTGGCGACATGACAAAAAGAGGTGAGGCAAAATTATCTCTGCATCAGTTTTCTATTTGTACCGCTTAACTGCATGGCCATCTTAGGTGGGATATTTAACTCTTCAGAGTTTCGGTCACTTCAAGCAAAAACAGGAATATTAGTAATGACTTGCTAATGTCACTTCTTACTAAGACTTATGATTCTAGGAAGACAGTCTAAAAAAGTATTTTTTCCCAGTTATTACTTTATTACCACCAAACTACTGCAAAGTTGGAGGCTCACGCTCTTTGCATGGTCACCTAAGCAGTGCAGTGGACGGGGACTTCCATGCTACCTGTGCGAGCTGGGCAATACAGATACGGGAATGAATCCGTCTCTATGCCAACACCACAGCTGAGATGTCTATTTTAAAATGATCTCAAGTCGTGAGGCAACACTAACTTTGCTCATTCTTAGCAAATATCTTTGAGAGGTGGGATACAGACTTAATCTTTCACATTCTAGAGATAAGAACTGAAATCACTCAGCACTCCAGTGATTTATGAAGCATCAGTTAAAAGTTAGAAGAGGAAAATGAAAGATGTTTGGTCTCTTGTCTTTTCTTTCAGTGTTCTTTACAGGGGCTCCCTCTTGCTCTCGAGCCATGTATTCACTCTTAATAGTCACAGGTATGAAGAATGGAAATATTGTCTTTTAACAAAGGTGGGATGTGAAAACACAAAAGCCCCTCTCTTATTAAGACCTTGGCCTCTGGTATTCAGTTTTCTCAATATTAAGTTCATGGGCAAACTGCTTAATGGCAGAAACACCAATGCCAGAACTTGAAAGAGGTGATAAATATTGAGCCTCAATCATCATTTTACCATTATGTTTCCAAACACTGGAGTCCACATGGAGACTTTTACATATTCACTGAAGTGCTTTTAGAGCAGAGAGGTCGGGCTCTTTAAATTGTTCAAGTGTTGGCAGCCATCAGCAGGTCCCTGTGGATGAAAAACACGGAACAGAGCCACTGTCCTCCTGTTTGATACTTGTTTTCCCAGAAGAGGGCTGGAGCTGCTGGCTGAAATGTCAGAATAAAACAGGATTTGTCTATTTTTAGCTTCAACTTATACAGGTTTCCTCCTCTTTAATCATGCATCAAGATTTTAAACCAACCACCTTTTGGGAGGTCCCTAGTTAAGGAGAGCTAAAGTCAATAAATATGAAAGGTACTTTCATTGAAGTTATTGCAATACATAGTAATATAAAGCATCTTTTGATTTTAGAAACATGCAACATTGTTGTCATTCTTCGAGGTTTTGTTTTTGGCTGCCCTAACCAGTGTATGTGACTAGATCTTTGGTCACAAGTGAGCACAATGCCAAGGGTTCTACAAGGAATTCAAATGAAGAAAGTATAATAATAGAAATAAAAATCTTAAAATGTAAAATGTACTCTAACCAGAAGCTTCATTTCAGGAAGTATTTTTTTTTTGCCTTATATTTCTTATCACATGACCACATAGAATGTAAGAAAAGAAAGCATAAATTTTTAGCCCCCAAAAGGAACACTTTAGATAATAGATAGTAAGAACTGGAGGACTTTCTACTGCACTGAGATTTCCATTGGTGATTCGCTGAAGGTACTAAGCCTAGAGAAATAATCAAATCATAGTAATATCTCTTATGTGGGTACATAATGTTTTGGTGAAGATTTGAGTATACATGAGAATTTGATCTAGAGGCATGGATAGAGTAGACACTTCATTTATTTATTCATTCAACTAATATTTATTTATGCCTACAATGTGCTAAGATCTGGGAATGGAGTAACTTGCATTCAAGTGGAATAGTTGTGGAAATTGCATTCAAGTGGAAAACAATAAATATTTAAAATAAATTTATATCAGACAGTGTTAACTGCTATGAGGGCTAAGGATGGACTATAGGTGTAGTTTTAGCCCAGAAAGCATAATCATGAAAACCCCGCCTGATCATTGATAAAGAGCAGAGACCTAAACCTAGTAAGGGAGTGAGCCATGTAGGTCTATCTGGGAGGAGTGTTTCAGGCCCTGGAACAGCACATACAAAGACACTGTGGTGGGAACATTGTTGATGTATTTCAGGAAAAATACAGACAGCAGAAGGCACAGTAAATGATAAAAAAAAATGGTAGGACATGAAGTGAGAGGCATAGGATAGGGACAGAATAAGCAATACCTTGTAGGTTATGACAAGTGTTTTGGTTTTTAGTCAGAGTGAGGTAGAATGGTTTTAAACCATTGTAAAATTTTAATCACAGAAATTTGTGATGGGTTTTGCCTTTTAAAGGGTTGTTCTACTGCTCTGTGAGACTCTGTTGTTGAACTTCCTGGGTGGAAGGCAGGGGGATTACTAAGGAAATAAACAAACTCAGGCAGTAGGTGTTGTGATTTCTACCTGGGTAACAGTGAGAGTGGATAGATGAAGCTTCATCTGGGCATATTTAAAAGGAAATCTGCCAGACTTGTTGATAAATTCAATGTGCAGTGTGAGAAGGAAGAATGAAAGAGGACATCAAGATTTTTGGCACAAGGAAGTGGTAGAATTTCTCTGGCAAGTTAGAGAAGACTGTAAAAAAATAAAGCTGGGGAGCCTAAGAAGGGGTAGGGTTCAGTGAACAAAGATTTCAAGTTTGGACAACTTAAACTTGAGATCCTGTTAGAAATCCTAGTGGAGATATCAGATCAGTGGCTAGGAATATGAATTGAGTACAAAGAACAAGTCAAGGCTGGTTTTATAAACCTCAGTGAACCATCAACCTATAGATGGGTTTAAAGCCATGGTCTGAATCAGTTTACCTAATAAGTAAGCAAGGTGGTAGACTGAATGAAGTCATTAGTAAATTCATGGATCATAGACTGTCTTTTAGGCCCTTTTCATTCCTTAATTCCTTGAAATCTAATAAAAACTAGTCTTTACAATCAATTGGAAATGCATTTGTAATATATTATAGGCTTAAGGTCTTAGGAATAACTCATATGGTTTATCAAATTTCAGGCAATGAGTTATAGCACCATTATCTGCACTTTACAAGAGACATGCTTAGAGCATTTTTCACTTAGTCTTGCGTGTACAAATACAACATCGTCTTCTGTCCATTGGTCTTAACCTGCCTTCAATTGTGTGACATTCTTTCATCCATCCTCATAAGATTGCTTATCAGATAGTGCACTGCCTTTACAGTGAAATACTGATTGGTTTGTGGGAGTATTTTCTAGAGTTGATAAATCAATGTACAAAAAATACAGCATCTCATTTTAAAAGGTTAACTGTCTAAGACAGTGTCTTGTTTCCTTTTTCTTTTTTTTTTAAGCATGTGCTAAATAACATTAATGTCCAAGGATTTAATTTCTGGGAAATATTAAGTTCAACAGGTTTCTGTACTGCAGGACTTCTCAGAGTCTTTAATAAACTATTGAGCCTTGAGACTTCAGAAACAAGGGAAGCTATATATTCTGTCTCTTCTAATTGGTCTTTGAATCTTTTTTGAAGCATAGGTCATAGGTGTAGTGACATAATCTTACTGAATACCAAATGCATGACATTAACTGATCCATATTCTTTGATTTTTGGCAGTAAAAGTGAAAAGTGTCTTTACAGGCATTACCAAAAAACAGCCATTATGGTTTACATAAATCACCTCATTTACCCATATAAAGTGCACGCTGAAATTGTCCCTGTGTCACAGATGCAGGAGCAAAGTGGGAGAAGTGAGCCAACTCATGGAGGCCATGGAGCCAGATGATGGGAGGGCTACCATTCCAGCTGGACCCTTCCCTTTCAGAGTCAGGTTGTCCAATCGGGGGTTGACCATGCAGTCAGTGTGGTCCCAGGACCACAAGTGTTAATTTTACCTGAGAACTTAATAGAAATTCAAATTAAGTCCCATGAACTGGCACCTCTGAAGGTAGAGCCCAGTATTTTGTACTGTAGCAAGCATTTCACATAATGATAATACCTCACACACATGGCAGAATGCGAACCATTTTCTTAAATCATTGCACTAAACTGGAATAGTACCTGATTGCAGTAGAGAGGTCCAAGAAGGGCTGGGTTAAAAGCAAATAATCATCTGTTTATTCTATTCTTTTAAGATTGTATTTATTTTTTGTTAGGCTAAGAGAGGCAGAAAGAGAGGGAGAGAAACATCAATGTGTGGTTGACTCTTGCACACCCATTATTGGGGACCTGGCCCACAACCTAAGCATGTCCTGACTGGGAATCAAACTGGTGACCCTTTGGTTCGCAGTCTGACACTCACTCCACCGAGCCACATCAGCCAGGGCTCATCTGTTTATTCTAAATTAGAGATATCCACTTCTGTTATAAACCAGATACATGATGGAGTTCTTAAAATACCAAGATGAGCTTCTAAAGCCTGAATGTCCTTAGGTGAGAACAAATATAAAAGCTGATAGTGATAAAAGCTACGCAGGTGGTCTTGCTGCATTACCAGAATTGAGGTAAGCATGAAGAGATCAATGGGTATAGTTATTTGCTCATCTGAATCAAGGCTTCCCAAAATTTGATGAGCTTAGGGATACCCAGGGGATATTGTTAAAATGTAGATTCAGATTGAGACTCTGGGATAGGGCCTGAGATATCCTGCATTTCTATCAAGCTCCACATCGATGTTGATATGGTTGATCTGAAGACATACATGTTATGTAGCAAGAATTTAATATGCCCTTGTAATTTCTCATTCTCTCAAACTTGACTTTACATTTAACAACTATTATGTTAAAAGCTTGAATGTATTTTAAAGGCCTCTCTAGAGAAGTTGTAAATATTCTAGGCACAGTCCCTTTGTATTTTATTCATTACCTTTTCATTACACAGTTACTGACCAGCCATCTTGGTCTGCCTGGGGACAGGTTTGGAAAGTAAACGCAGGGCACTCAGCGCTAGACTGAGTAAATCCTGGACAAACTGGGGTGAGTTTATCGTCCCACAGGGTATGTACTTCCACCTGCTCTGGAGGGACTCTATTCTGATCAAGCAATACCTTCTAATGAAATGTCTAGCCCTGGTGTCTCCTGTGGGTGTAGAGAGCTGTGGGGGCTGCCTCTGTTTGCAGGAGCAGACTGCCCAGCAAGCTTTGATGACCCGACATCTGTCTAAGGATCACAGACTGACCAGTGGAGACTGGCAGAGCCGCAATTTGAACTCAAGCAGACTGGCTTTGGGCCCTCAGTCTTAATCATGCCTCCAGAACCCTCAAGTATGTTTCCTTAAAGTGGGATGATTGTGGCTCTGGAGATTGCATATTTTATTAATTTTATCACACTTTTAAACTATTATGATTTGGTCATTTCTGTATAAGAACTACTTTCCCACACAGCTGCATTGTCCTATTAAAAATATACATATTTTTTTCAAGAGCAGAGTTTCTACTTATATATTCTAATGTCTGCTTACGATAGTAGAGTTTACTACTGAAAGGGTATGCCTGGTCATATTCGATTCCGCTCATTCTAGGGTTCTCCTTTGGAAATTGCTTTTATTGGCTTTGCTTAAATTCTATAAGCCACTCAATGGCAAGCTGAAAAATGAGTGCATCTTAACATCAGGCTTAATGTATTGAAAATATAATTAGGACAAGGGATTCCTAGGCTATTTTAAATCTTTATTAAAAATTCTGTTTAGTATTCTGATATCACATCTCCATAAGTTTTGAAGATATTCCTTAGAAGTTCAGCAACACAGAATGAGTCCCAAAGTCTACTGACAGAATTCAGATTTGAAATTACCCCAATGGAAAGTGAAACCCTTGAAATATATATATTTCAATATACATATATTGAAATACTTCATATGTGATAGAAACATATTCTGAAAACAATTTAAACTTGTGATTACTTAAATTATTCTTCATAATCCAATTCCTATTTATTGCTTCAGCCATTTTCAATGAACACATAGGGCATTGTTTGATCCATTTGAAAAAAATGCCTTGCAAATTCAAGCAAGCTAAAATATTAATTGAGAGTACTCTAAAATGGACTTTCAATTAAGTTCTCTATTTTTTTCGTACAGATAATAAAAAATACATTATTCAGTATGACTGCTTTTTAAAGTTTCTTTAAACATCCATTCCTTAACCAAATAGCAGGACAGTTCCACTAGAGTAATTTTCAATGCTAGGTTTAAATGCATTTCTAGAAAATTGGGGTCTTTCTATTCACCAACAGTGAAAATAAAAAACAATACTTGAGTACTTAAAAGGCACTACACTGTGTGTTTTGCATGAATTTTCTTAATTACTATTCATAACAAAGCAATGTTCCACTCAATCTGGCCACTCTCTCCTTTTTGATGGGCTCCCTTGCCTTGGCCTTCACAGAACCCCTACTTCCTGCTGTTCCTTTTCTCTGAAAGCAACATCTTAATTTCCATTGCTGGCTCCTCCTCCTTCCTCTACCAAACATTTGATTCTAGAATTCCCCTTGCTTATCCCCATGTGCTGGATTGAATTGTGCCCCCAAGATGATATGTCCAAGCTTTAATCTTTGGTACTTGTGAATGAGAATTTATTAAAATATACGATCCTTGCGGATGTAACTAAGAATTTCAGATTGAGATCATCCTAAATAAAGGAGGCTAAATTCAGTGACAGCTGTGCTTGAAGGAGAGGGACGATGAGACACAGAGAGGCAGAGAGAAAACACCACGTGACAACAGAGGCAGATATTGAAATTATGCTGCCATAAACCAAGGAACTCTATGAGCCCCCAGAAGCTGTGGAGTCAAGGAATGGTCTGGTTTGATTCCCAGTCAGGGCACGTGCCGGGTTGTGGGCCCGTCCTCTGTTGGGGGCGTGCAAGATGCAATCGATCGATGTCTCTCACACATTGATGTTTCTCTATCCCTCTTTCTCCTTCCCTTCCCCACTCTCTAAACATAAATATGATCTTGGAAGAAAGCTTCCTTCCTATGTATCTATACATCCCATTGGTTCTGCTTCTCTGGAGAACTCTAATGCTCCATGTAACACACAGGTGGAGGAAAAGCTTCTCTCAGTTTTAATTCTTTTTTTTATCATTTTGTGAAAGCAGTCACAAAGATGTGGTGGGTTTCAAGAAGAGGAGAAATAGAATTCAACCCCTAATTGGGAATGTCAGGGTTCTGGGAGAGCATGACAACCCTAGAACAGGTGACAGAGCCACGGTCACTTTAGCAAAGTTCAATGTGACACATACCACATGTCCTGATTTGTGATCCTCCACCTTGTTACTGAACCAAACATTCCCATCTCTTTTTCCTTTTCAAGAAAAGTTCTGCCTCTTTTATGAAGGCTTCATTGATCAGCGCTTGCCCTCTTTGATGTGACCTGTCGCTTCTCATCAGTGTCATTTGGCATTTAAATACCATCTTATATATTGTGCTTTGTAATCTGAGGTTATAGTAGTTTAAAAAAAGTATGGGGTCTGGAATTAAGCAAGGTTCAAACCCAACTCTGCTACATACTATTGGGATAATTGATTAATTAACCTCTCTGAGCCTCAGTTTCCTTTTCTGTAAAATGGAAAATAATCCCATGGTACTATCGCACAAAATAACTGATAAAACATTTATTAAGAAATTTGCATGATTGTAACATTTGAAGTATGTATTGTGATTATATATACTTCCATACATGTATAATACATTATGAAAAGATCCCCAAATGCAGTTCATTAACACATCTATCACCTCACATATTTAGTTATAACTAATATATGCACATCTGTTTTTGTTCTACTCTCAGAAAATTTCAGATCTATCATACATTGTTAACAACTATAGTCATCAAGGTTTACATTATTCGTCTTAGAGCTGAAAGTTTGCACCCTTTCACCAACCTGTACCTATTTCCCCCACACCCAGCTTCTGACAACCTCTCTTAGGTTCTGTTTCTATGAATTTGACTTGCGTTTTTTAAGGTTCCCCATAAAATTGATTCCATGCAGTGTCTGTCTTTCTCTGCTTGGCTTATTTCACTTAGCAAAATGCCATTCATGTTTTTAGTGATGTCGAATGTTTTTTCATGTACCTGTTGCCATTTTTGTATGTCTTCTTTGGAAAAATATGTTAGCTTCTCACAATTTGAAAAAAAAATATTTTGCTATTAAGTTGCATGAGCTCTTTTAAATGTTATTAATCAAAAAGTATAATTATATTAGATCATATAGTAGCACCAAGAGTGTGACTTTGTGTGTATTTCAGATTCCAATGGAGGATTTAAGTTGTTTTCATGGAAATCTTACTGTTCCTAAGACCTGATAAAGCTTGTGAAGCAAAACTAAATACTGTACAGATGTCTGGCATCCCCTGGGTTTTAGGTAATGAAGATCGTTCACCCCAGACTTGTCAGTTGGTAATACATGATATCCTGGGATTATTGGATCAATAAATTTAGGTACTAAACCTATTGTGTTTGTTATAAACCAATACTTTTGCAACAAGGAGACCTGTACACACTTTGGCTAGTGTGCTAGATTTAAATTCAGTAGCACAATGTGCAGTACAGACAAAAGGTTTAAGAACATTGTGGTTATTAGGATTTTTAAGCAGTTATGTCTAATTGCACTTGCTGTGCCAAGATCGATCCTGAACCTTTGAAAGAGGGCTGACTGGACTAGGTGTTGGCATTCCAAGATACTAGAAGTTTTGTCTCTAAATGGTGGTGTGACTTACAATGTTTTTCAACATAGCTTAACCTTAGGTACATCTTACACGAAGTGCATATGTTACACAGATAACTTCTAGCAATCCTCAAAGTTTAAATTTTTAAATTATAGATAAGTAATGTTTGCCTATAGCTTAAGTTAAATTTCATTTTCTTTGTGCAACATCATATTTTCAAATCATGAAATGAGCTTTTATTGTGTCCAAATAGTAGGGCTTATCAAAACAAAATCCGGAATCCAATCTTTACAAAATAATGAAAAGACTGTCACTATTGGTATCCCATTCCCACAACACCAGTAAATGGGGACCCAGTACCAGCTACCCTATCATAGAAAGGTTACCTCTTGACCAGGTTAATGCCGGAGCCGTTTTACTCATTAACACTAACTGTTTTGTCCCTGCATTAATATGAGTTGGAGTCCCCAGTTATGAGCAAACCAAAGTCTTTCCTTTCTCAATTTATTCTAAGAAAATAGATCCATCATCGTATAATGTTTAATGTCATAATATTAAACTTCAGGGATATAGATTTTTTTTTACATATTAACATGTGGGTGTAGAAAATATACTGGTAAAATTACTTTGTGATTTTGGAGCTGTAGAATATCAAACAAAATTATTTCCCTGACTCAGTTAAGTGAAATGATAGTAGAAAAGTAGTAGCGTGGATGTCTCTGAATGCTGTAACAGACTCCATAACCAGAAAAGCCTGCCACAGTCAGAGTCTAGAATTTACCAGGAATGCAAGTGACAACATGTATGTTAATGGACAGCCAGGTTTGCACAAGGGCATGGAAACTTATATGAGTCCTTTACACCACACGTTTGAATGAAGTCATAACTACTTTTATACATGATGAGGAGACATAATTAAAGATATAATGCACATTTCATAAATCAAAAAGACATTTCCATCACTGAGAGGAAACCATAACCATCAGCAGTCACCCCCCATTTTCCTCCAGAGCCCTAAGCAAACACTAATGTATTTTCTGCCTCCATGGACTGGCCTGTCTGTTGCAGACATTTTGTAGACATGGAACCATACAGTATGTGACTGACATCTTTTACTTTGCATAATGTTCCCAGGGTTCGTTCACACTCCCAGCTCCCATGTCTCCAGCAGTGTCTGCCTTGTGGCTGCAACCCTCCAGTTTCTGCCTGTGGGGTCACACTGCCTCCTCTTGTGTCAAATTTCCCCTATGCATGTCTTACAAAACAAGTATCATTAGATACAGAGTTTACCTACATTATCCAGGATGATCACATTTCAAGATCCTGATGATATCAACCAAGACCTTCCGAACAGGGACACAATTGCAGTTTCTCAGCCTTGGAATGTAGACATATTTGGGGGCCACCATTCAACTCACTGCAATGTCCTTCTGTGCAAATGCATCCCCTCCCCAAACATAGTAGTATAAATCAGTTCAGAAAATGAGAGATTTTATGCATACATTCCTTTTCTTACTTCTTCCCTGAAATGTCCAAGTTATCCAGTTGAGGGTTTATGTCAGTTTCATGAGCAGACAAGTTGAGACGTGTGAGAAAGAAAGTAGAAGTTTAGTAGTTCCCTGGTAGCCGTCACCAACACCATTATTGCCTACCCAATTACCGTTTGGACTTTCATCTTCGCTCGCAGAACTGCAGTCCCGCTCAGTGCAGCGATGTGCACAGCGAGGCAGACTGAATGATAATTAGGACAAGCCGGGCCTGACGGTCCCTCCGTGGATATTCCCTTTCTAGCCTCTCTGCCAATTCAGGCTGCCCAGTGACAGTAATATGACCCAAAGAAGGTAAATGACAATTTTTTGGATGTCAAAAAAAGTTTCCTCTCTGATGGAAGGCAATCCCCATTCTCTCACCTCCTCCGCGCTCAGATAAATGGTGTGACTGCACTTGTGGCAGCTGTTCTGTGACAGACACAAGCCCACGATGGAAATTCAGTGCGAGCCAGGCAGGAGACTGTTTTACCAGTCTCGTAATTGCCTTGCTCGGACATATTCAAAGTGAGATAATTAATGTCTCTATTACTAGAACGTACATTAGTTGAGTATTCTGTTACTTAAGGTTAAACCTCCTTACCTAGAATTGTGGGCAATGGTTTTTCAGGGACTCTCTTCATTCTTCCATATTTTTTTTATCTGCAAAGAGCAAGCCACATCATGGTCTTTTGTTGTACAAGTCTCAGTTTTACAAGGTAAGGAACTGGAGGGAACATTTGTTAATCAAGGTTATTTTCAGTAGCTACCAATGTCTACCTGCTAGAGGAGGGATGTGCTTAGTCACAGCCCTTCTTTGTATTGCTCACTCTCCTTTGCATAATTGAATATTATTGACTTTTTATTGTGGCAAGAAAATTAGATCATACGGGCAATAAAGTTTTAGTTTTTGTTTCCTTATCCTTTTCTGTATTTTTCTAACAGAGAGGATGCTTATTTGGTCCATCTCTCCCTCCCCTGCTGATATGTGAGACAATGCTTAGCGCTGCCACATTATCATATCTGCCTGACAGATGTTCCTGGCAAATGCAATGTTGACAGAAACAATTGACACCCAACATCTAAAACCTCTCTTCAGATTATTGACTTCTGACTCTGAAAAGAACAGTCTTTGATAGCCTGACAATCACAACCTGGCTGTTTAAAAAGTATCTGTTTAAATGCCAAAGCTGGCTCCTGTGGAGATTTGGGAGGATTACCTGATGTTGATGGGGTGTTTGCACATGAGGTTGCGTGTCTCCTGGCATCATCTTGTCCCCTGGCTATGAGCGCTTTTTATATGCTGATGACCCTCACTCTAGCTCAGAACTAGTTTCCGCACTTATTTCTGCCATGAATTCCAAACTCTTACATCTGTCTGTCTCCTTGACATTTCTACTAGAAGGTATGATACAACATTTACAAAAACAATTATTTCCTTATTCTCTTGTTATTCCATTTGACTCAAAATACGTTTTGCCTCATACTAGTTTTCTTTGGTTTGTATTTACCTTACGTATTTTTACAATCTGCTACATTTTTATGTAATTATGATGCAGTGCAGAATAATGACAATATACATGTATTTCAGTGATTTATCACACAGCAGATACTCACACATCTATTACGTTAGTTGAAGATAGCATGTTGCTAGTACTCTAGAAGCTGGTGTTGATATTCATTTCTCAAAACCCCATTCCTCTCCTCTGAGGTAGACATACCTGGGACTTCAAAACTCTAGCTTAATTTTACTTGTTGTTGAACTTTATGTAAATAGAATCTTGGGTATGTTTTGTGTCTGACTTCTTTGTTCAGCATTATGTATCTATGATTGATCCATAGTATTGCATATAGATATATATTTCAGTTATTTACCTTTCAGTGTACTTTGAAATACAAAGAAGTATTCAATGAATATACCAGTTATCAATTTTAACGTAGATGGGCATTTGGATTTTCTCCAGCTTTTTTAACTGCAAATAAAACTGAAGATCCTTGTACATATCTCTTATTAATATTCTTGTACTTGTCTCTTGGACACATAGGAATGTATTTCACTTGGGCAGATACTGGGCCATTGGATATGCATTTGTCCAACTGTAGAAGATAATGACAAACAATTTTCAAAAGTGTCCCTGTCAACATACAATGCCCCAACAACAGTATATGAGTTCAGGGATCTTACATCCTCTCCAACACTAGGTCTTCTGTGTCCTCTTATTTTAGTCAGATGGGTATAGAGTGACATTCTGTTGTGATTCTAAATTGCAATTCCCTGATTGTTAATAAGGCTAATAAGCACTTTCGTATACCTTTATTATTCCTTTCCTCTTTGTGAAGTATCTTTCAACTCACTTGCTCTTTTTTTCTTTCACATTGTATGCCATTTTGTTCTGATTTATTATAAGTTTTTTTTTGTTATCTTTAGATAAAGTTTCTAATTTAATGTTCAATTTGTCAATCTTTTGCTTATATTTGATGCCTACCATTTAACAACTATTTTCCTACTCTTGAAGACCATGAAAATATTTTCCAAATATCTTGTGTCTTTGAAGTACAGGTGCACGATGCAGTTTTGATAAACTGTTGCACATACAGTGATATAGAAGTCCTATTATCATCTTACATTGCCATATAATTGAAGAGATATAATTGAACCAACAGCATTTATTGAAATAACTGGCTATTCCTCACTACTCCACGATTCAACATTTACATAAATCGTGTCCATAAAGATATAGATTTGTTCTACACTTTCTAATAATGTTCCAGTGATCTGTATGACAATTAATAAATGCCAAACAGCCTTGGCCATTGTAGCTTTGTAGTCAGTCTTGATAGGTGGTACAGCAACTCCTCCATCCTTGTCTCCATCAGTCTGTCTTGGCTATTCTTGGTTCTTTGTATTTCTATGCAAAGTTTAGAATTAGGCTGACAATTTTACAGAGAGTGGGAGATGACTGGGATTGCACTGAATCCATATATAAAGCTGGTATAATGGACACCTTTTTAAAGCAAGTATATTTGAATCTTTTGTTTTAATCCATGAACATAGTTTTCTCTCTATCTATTTTCTGTGGTTTTAATGTAAGTCAGAACACTTTAGTGTTTCTGTGCCTTGGACATCATTTGTTAGAAATTTTCTCAGATAATTGATATATTTTATACTGTTTAAAAGTTTTTTGTTTTATTTTCTACTATATATTCCTGGTACAAGAAATATCAGTATATGTGTATGTATTCATTGACTTTGTAATCAATATTCTTTTAAAAATGTATTAGTTTTAATAACTAATTGTATTTATACTTTTTAAAAGCTTTATACATAGGCAAATACTATGAGATATTAGGATGGTAGTTCATATTCAGGTTCTTGGCAAAATAAAATTGTGTAGGTGTATGTATATACATTGATTTTAAAATCAATATTTTTAAAAAACATTAGTTTAGTAACTTGTTTTCATGCTTTTCAAAAGCTTTACACATAGGCAAATTCCATGAGACAGTATGGGTAGTGTTTTATATTCAGGTACTTGGCAAAGTAAAATCATGCATGTGTTGTGTGTGTGAGAGAGAGTGTGTGTGTTAATGGGGGTGAGGGAAACTTTTAAAATAGAGACTTGTGCTGGGGCTTTTCCAATTTTAGCACGAGGATACCTATTGACTTCATTTCCTAGTTTTCATTACCAGCGGAGTGGGTGCGAAACCCGAACTGACCTGGTGTGGCCTCACTGACAATGTGTGAAGACCAACCCAAAGGACTTCTAACACTTGTAAACTTCTTAGTATAAATCCAGGCTGGAGCGATACAGGCCCTGATAATGTCAGCTGTGATTAGCAGAGGGTTTAATAAGCCGAATACCAGGCAATTAGCACTTCCATGTCAGTGTTATTAGTTTCCTAGGACTGCCAAAATAAATTGCCATCAACTTGGTAGTTTAATACAACTGAGATCTGTTCTTTCATAATCCTGGAGGGTTAGCTCCTTCTGGATGTTCTGAGGGAGAAGCTATCCCCACCTTCCTCCTAGCTTCTGTAGCTCCGGCAAACCTTGCCATTTCTTAGCTTGTAGCTGTGTAATGTAACTACAGTTTCTGCCCCTGTGTTCACATGGATTTTTAACATGGGTTTCTGCTTTTTCTGTATCTGTGTGTCTCCTCCAGTCTCCCTCTCCTTTTTCTTATAGGGTGCCAGTCATTGGATTTAGGGATGTTCTCATCTCTAGATCCTTAATTTATTGGGCTGGCCAAAGAGTCCATTTAGGTTTTTTTCCCCCTGTAAAATAAGACACATTTCTCATGTTCAACAAAAACTTTATTGATCTGGATATTTTCAAAATGTCAGCTATCTCCTGCTATTGGTTTCTAGTGGGTACAGGCCAGGGGTGCTGCTGAACACCTTCCAATGCATAAGACAGCTCCACAGCAAGGAATTATTAGGCCAAATTATCAATAGTATCAAGAAACTTTGCAAACCATTTTTGACACACTTGATCAGTCACAGCACCTTCTCCTTACACTGCACAAACCTTTCTTTTGTGTGTGTTCCAGTTGCATTTTTGCCTTCCTTGAAATAATAAAGTATAATACAGCAAAAATGTTATGTATTTTCTTCTATCTTCAATACCCAGGTGGCTGTACAAATATTCACCAATTTTGATCCATTTTTTCAAATCAACACTGATATGACAGCTGTCACAATACACTCTATCAAAACTCTCTTGAATGAAGTTAAGGACAGCTAAGCACCACTAGAGCTATCATATGGAAAAAAAAAATAATGGACTTTTTGGCCAACCCAGTAGTTATACCTGCAAAGAATCTATCTCCAAATAAGGTCATATTCAAAGGTAGTGGGTGTTAAGACTTGGCCATAAACTTTTGAGGGTCACTATTTAAGCCACTACAGTCAGTAAATAAGTCAAATTATTCTACTTCATACTTTAGAAAAAAGGTCAGGTACTGAACATAAAATATTTGATCAAATTTTTTTCATAAAAAGGATCTAGCAAAAGTAGAATTGAGCATTATTTTGCTGATTATGTTATATAGAATTATCAAAAATAAATGTTATTTGCATGTATGAGCAATTATTTTTCTATAATTAGAATTTTTTTTTGCCAAATCGAAACTTATTTGAATAAGATGAAAACTGAATGCTAATTTATTTTTTGGCATTCAGTATCCTGGCTTTACTTTATCAATTGAAGATTTCCTTTAGCAATTTTGAATACAAAGAGGCTCGTGGAAAATAAATTTTTGTGTTCGTAAAATAGTTTTCTTCAACCTAGTCTCATTTTATCTTAGATATAGGATGGTTTTTTTGTTTCAGTTATTTGAGGTCAAATGTCTTATTATGTTTACTTAATTCTTCTCCACTTGTGGTGCATTCTGTTTTACTTAACATCATCACACAGGACTTCCAAGGCAAAATCAGCAAGTCCCTGAAATTTGCTGTCTTGTTCCCACTCTGAGTGGAATGTCCCAGAGTTTCATTCACTCTCAAAACCTCCACACAGCTCTCTGGTTACAGTATGGTGTTGGGGGAAGAAGTTTCTATTTAGAACAAACAACTTGTTTTAAGGTTTTAAATTTTGTAATATTTTTAGTCTTCACAGGTTATTAAAAAGTAACTTAAATACATTAATACTTACTTGTGAAATTTTATATCAAGAAGAAAGCAAGCTTTTGTGTGATCAAACAACCTCCTCTTACACGAAAAGTTACATACATTTCAAATAACAGCAAATTCCACTTAGGTAAAATTTTCCCAAATGATAAATAAAAACACAAGGCGAACAAGAGGGAAATGTAAAGATAGACTATAAGATAAAGGCACATGCATGGTAGAATTCTGAACCAACTCCTTGTCAGGCATTGAACAGGAGTCTGCTACTCCCCTCTCCAGCTCTTTCCTTCTGCTCCACCCCTGCAGGTCCTCAGGTGCCTTAAGTTGATAATCCAGCACAGGGAGTTAATTTGCTTAGTGAAATCTTGGACTGTTTTAATGTACTCTTTACGTTCACCATAACTTACAAGTTGCTCCATGGCCTGAAATAAAATCCCATTACAGAAAGAAACTGTCATAAAATTTTGATCATTTCCTCAGTTACAATAATAATTTAAATCATGTCCCAACAATCACATTTTATCTTAATATAATATAGTTTCATTCCCATGAAAAAGTAAAATGGATTACAGAGAAAGCTTTCCATGGTATTTAGAATCTTTATCTTATATTGTAGGTACTGGTAGGAACAAAGAGATTATTATCTTTCCTACATAAAACTTTATTTATAGAGGGTATTCACCTGGTTTGCTATCTGAAAGCATGTTATACAATGAAGATATTTGACCTTAAATGACCAGTAAGAAAAAATATAAAAAAATATTTTGTAGTTGTCTGATCATTGAAAATTGTCTTACTTGAAAAGCTTTCTAGTAGCAAATTGAGGAAGAAATGAAATTTTAGTGGTCTGCCTTTTTCAACTTTACATCTACTTTCATTTATTTTTACTTTTTATATTAGACATTCACATGATTACTTTAATCTGTTGTTGAATTTGCCATTCTAATTCTCTGTAAAATTGTATAATTTAAAACTTGGTAAGGATTTCAAAGGACTTAGTATCTGATTTTACACAAGAGAAAAGGCATGATTTTGGAGATAAGGAACAAGACAAAAGAGAGATATAGTTATTACATAAATTTGAATATTTATATGTTTATAAGTATAATTTTCTTATAAACATTGTAATTAATGCATTGAGAGTGGAATAATTTGAATATTTATGCTAAATTAGGGAATGCATGAGTTTAATCATATAAAGTATATTAACAATTTCACTTATGATTCAAAAGACAAGATTTGGGAAAGGCTTGTTATAAGGCAAGTGGGCAAGAGGGGAAGGAAGAGGCGAGGAATGCATACTTCATCAAAGTATTGCAAGGGTCTCGTTTTTAAGTATAGATATGATTTACAAACATATTGTGTCTATGTTTCTTCCATTTGATAGAATATTTTGAATATGACAATATTTATATGAACAACCTATGTACAAAATTACAACTTTCCATACATGAATATATTTGAAGTAATTTTCCAAAGCCCAGAAAATGTTGTGAAAAGATTGATGAGTAAAAAAGAAATTGAAAAAGGGACTCAGTGAGAACTACAAGGAACTTAGTGGGAACTACATCGGCATGAAAAAGGATGTAGAAACTATGACTAAGAATGAAGAGGAAATGAGGAATACAATATCTGAAATGAGGACTACACTAGATGAAGCAGAGGACTGAATCAATGAATTGGAGGACAAAGTGGAAGAAAAAATCTAGTCAGAGCAACAAAATGAGTAAAGACTCAAAAAGAATGAAGATAGTTTAAGGGAGCTGCAGGATGACAAGAAATATAACCATATTCATATCATAGGGATACCAGAAGGAGAAGAAAAAAAGGAAGGGATAGAAAGCCTGTTTGAAAAAATGACAGACAGCTTCCCTAATTTGATGAGGGAAAAGTCATGCAAGTTTAGGAAACACAGAGGGCCCCAATGAAGATGAACCTAAAGAGGCCCACTCTAAGACACATCATAATTAAAATGGCAAATTTGAAAGACAAAGATAGAATCTTAAAGGCAGCAAAGGGAAACAGCTAATATCATACAAGGGAGCTCTGATCAGGCTATCAGCTGATTACTCAGCAGAAGCATTACAAGCCAGAAGGGAATGGCATGAAATATTCCAAGTAATGAAAAGCAAAGGCCTGCAACCAAGACTGGTCGACCCAGGAAAATTTTCATTTAAAATGCAAGGTAAAATAAGGAGCTTCCCAGACAAAACAAAGCTAAAAGACTACATGTCCACCAAACCAGCATTGCAAGAGATGCTAAAGGGGCTACTTTAAGAAGATGAAGAAAGAGAGAGAGACAGAGAGGAACACAGGCACAAAGAAAAAAATGGCAATGAATAAATACCTATTATTAATAACCTTAAATGAAAATGGATTAAATGCTCCAATCAAAACACATAGAATAGCTCAATGGATAAGAAAACACTAACCACATATATGCTGCCTACAAGAGACCCAACTCAGAACAAAAGATCTACCGAGCCTTGGAAAAAAATAGCTGGGGTAGCAATACTTGTATCAGACAAAATAGACTTCAAAACAAAAGGTGACAACCAGAGACAAAGAAGGTCACTACATAATACTTAATGGAGTTGACCAACAAGAAAATATAAGCCAAAATGAGAGAGAGAGAGAGAGAGAAAGAACATTATATATATATATATATGGGAAAGGTTGGAGACATTTAAAAAGGAGACAGACAGCAATATACCCCTCATAGGAGATTTTAAAACCCCACAGTTAACAATGGATAGATCATCTAAACAAAAAATCAACAAAGATAGTGTGGGGTTGAACAACACCCTATATCAAATAGACTTAATTAATATATACAGAGCATTTGACCCCAAAGCAACAAAGTATACATTCTTTTCAAATGTAACATGAATCATTTTCAAACATAGATCACATGGTAGGATACAAAACAGGCCTCAACAAATTCAAGAAAAATGAATTCATATCAAGCATCTTCTCGGATCACAATGGCTTGAAACTACATAGAGCCTGAATAACATGTTATTAAGTAATGAATAGGTTAACAATGTGCCCTGGCTGGTGTGGCTCAGTGGATTGAGTGCTGGCCAGTGAACCAAAAGTTCACCAGTTCAATTCCCAGTCAGGGTATATGCCAAGGTTGTGGGCCAGGTCCCCATTTTGGGGTGTGTAAGAGGCAACCAACTGAGCAACTAATATTTCTTTCCCACTCTTTCCCTCTCCCTTCCCTTCTCTCTAAAATTAAATAAATAATTTCTTTAAAAGAAAAGAATGGGTTAACAATGAGATCAAGGAAGAAATCAAACAGTACATGGAAACAAATGAAAATGAACACACAACAACCCAGAACCTATGAGACACAGTGAAGGCAATCCTGTGATGGAAGTACATAGCAATACAAGCCTACCTAAAGAAGACAGAAAAACCTCAAATAAACAACCTGATCCTATACCTAAAAGAACTAGAGGAACAAAAGACAAAGACCAAAGTGAGTAGAAGGAAGGAAATAGTCAAGATCAGAGCAGAAATAAATAACACATACACTAAGAAAACAATTAAAAGGATCAATGAATGCAGGAGCTGGTTCTTTGAAAAGGTAAACCAAATGGACAAACCTTTAATCAGACTCATCAAGAAAAAAAAAAGAGAGGTGACCCAAATACATAAAATCAGAAATGAAAGAGAAGTAACAACAAATACCACAGAAATACAAAGGAATGTAAGAAATTGATATGAACAACTAACTATATGCCAAGAAATTGGACAACCTGGGGGAAATGGATAAATTTCTGGAAATATACAGTCTTCCAAAAATGGAATTGAAAGGAAACAGAAAGCTGAATAGACTGATAACAACTAGTGAAATCAAAACAGTAATCAAAAAACTCCTGGCACACAAAAGCCCTTGGCTGGGTGGATTCACAGGCAAATTTTACCAACCATTCAAAAAAGAACTAATTCCTATCCTTCTCAAACTATTCCAAAAAAATCAAGAAGAGGGAAGACTTCCAAAGTCTCTTTTTATGAGGAGTTCCAAAACGAGGTAAAAACACAATTCTTAATTTCAAAACTAGGTAGACACAACAAAGAAAAATTTACAGGCCAATAACTCTGATACACATAGATGCTACAACCCTCAACAGAATATTGGCAATCTAGATTCAGCAGCACATTAAAAAGAGCATATACCCTGATCAAGTGGAATTTATCCCAGGGATGCAAGGATGTTACAATATTTACAGATCAATAAATGTAATACAACACATAAACAAAACAACAAAACCATGTGATCATATCAATAGATGCTAATAAAGCATTTGATAAAATTGAGCACTCATTTATGATAAAAACACTCAGCAAAGTGGGAATATAGGTAGCATGCCTCAACATAATAAAGGTCATATATAAGAAACCTACTGCCAACCTCATACTCAATGTGCAAAAAATAAAAGTTTTTCTGTTAAGAAAAGGAACAAGACAAGGATGTCCACTTTCACTAATCTTATTCGACATAGTACTGGATGTTTTAGCCACAGCGATCAGACAAGAGAAAGAAATAAAAGGCATCTAAATTGAAAAGGAAGAAGTAAAACCATCATTGTTTACAGATGAAATGATAGTATACATAGAAAACCCTATAGTCTCCACCCAAAATCTATTCTACTTAATAAATGAATTTGGCAAAGTAGTGGGATACCAAGTCAGTATTCAGAAATCAATACATTTTTGTATACCAACAATTAATTACCAAAAAGAAAATTAGGAAAAAATTCTATTTACTATAGCAACAAGAAAAATAAAGTACCTAGGAATGGATTTAACTAAGAAGGTAAAAGACCTGTACAAGGAAAACTACAGAACACTGAAGAAAGAGACTGAGGGATATACAAGTAAATGGAAGCATAGCATGTTCATAGGTTAGAAGAATTAGCATTTAAAATGTCCATAACTACCCAAAGCAATCTACAGATTCAATGCAATTCCTATTAAAATAGCAATGGCATATTTCACTGATCTAGAAAGAAATACTCCAAAAATTTATATGGAAACAAAATAGACCCTGAATAGCCTCTGCAATCTTGAGAAAGGAGAATAAATTTGGAGGGATCACAATACCTAACATAAAACTGTACTACAAGGCCACTGTAATCAAAACAGCCTTGTACTGGCATAAGAACAGACACATAGATCAATGGAACAGAATAGACAGCCTAGAAATAATCCCATGTCTCTGTAGTCAGTTAATGTTTGACAAAGGAGAAATGAGCATACAATGGAGGAAAAATTGTCCATCAGTAAGTGGAGTTGGGAGAACTGGACTGGTACGTGCAAATGATGAAACTAGACCACAAACTTAAACCATACACCAGAATCAAATAAAAATGAATGAAAGAGTTAAATATAAGTTGTGACACCATAAAAGTTCTAGTGGAAAACATAGGCAGTAAAATTTAAGATAACCCACACAGCGATATTTTTGCTGAAATATCTCCTAAGGCAAGGGAAGTAAAGGAAAAAATAAACAAATGGCACTACATCTAATTTAAAATCTTCTACATAGCTAAAGAGAACATCATCAAAATGAAAATGGAACCCACTATATGAGAGAACATATTTGCCACTGATACATCAGACTAGGGTTTAATCTCTAAAATATATAAAGAACTCATACAACTAAACTCCGGGGAGACAAATGATCCTATTAAAAAATGGGCAAAGGACCTAAATAGACACTTCCCCAGGGAGGGCATACAGATAGCTCATAGACATATGAAAATATGTTCAACACCACCAGCCATCAGAGAGATGCAAATTAAAACCAGAATGAGATATATCACCTCACACCTATCAGAATGGTACCATTAATAAATCAACAAACAAGTGCTGGCAAGGATGTGGAGAAAAGGGAACCTTAGTGAACTTTTGGTGGGAATGCAGACTGGTGCAGCCACTGTGGAAAACAGTATGGAATTTCCTCAAAAAATTAAAAATGGAACTGCCTTTTGACCCAGGGATTTCACTGCTGGGAATATACCCCAAGAATTGTGAAACACCCGTTCAAAAGAACTTATGCACCCTGTGTTCATAGCAGCACTATTTGCGATTGCTACGTACTGAAAACAGCCTAAGTGCTCATCTGTAGATGAGAGGGTCAAAAAACTGTGGTGCATTTACCCAATGGAATACTATGCAGTGGAAAGAAAGAAGGAACTCTTACCTCTCACAACAGCATGGATGGAACTGAAGAGTATTATGCTGAGTGAAATAAGCCAGTTGGTAAAAGACAAATACCGTATGATCTCTTATAAGAGGAATCTAATGAACAAAATAAACTAATGAGCAAAATAGAACCAGAGTTTGGAGACATGGAACAGACTGACAGTGACCAGAGGGGATAATGGTGGAAAGAGGGGGAAGGGACTAATCCAAAAACACCCATACACATGTGCAGTGGTGTGGGGATTAACTGTTGGAGCCAGGGGTGGGCTGGACAGAGGAGGGCAAAGAGGGAAAAACTGGGACAACTCTAATAGAAAACAATAAAAAATCAATCAATCAATCGATAAGATAATATGCTGCCAAAAGTTAATTGAGGTAAATTTGGAAAATGAATGAGAAACTTATTAACACAAAATATTGATAATAATTTACTAAGGTATAGCAGGGAATTTCAAATTAGTGTGAGAAGGTAAACCTTAATATATCTTTCCCAAAATGATAGTAGCAAAATATATCTAAATATGAGTTATGAAAACAATAGAATAGGTAGGATATGCAATGCCATCAAGCAAATTTTCACATCAGCCAACTTTGCAGCCATGTGGGACAGAATAGCAGAAAATTTGGTTTGCATTCACATGACTTCTAAAAGCAAATTCATTTGAAGGTGTGAAAAATGCCACTTTTCTGCACAGTTGTATTTTGCATGTGGATTGCTGCATGGATCCTATTCACAAGTCTTTTGAACACTAAGTACTCTCTTTGAGTGTAAGAACTGAGATAAACCTCATTAGCAAGTTGTCCAGAGTAAGAAAATACTGTTCCTATCAGTTTCCTGGATTTTTCTGGCCACTGCCAGCAGCAGGGATAGCCAAGCAACTTGAAAATGTTTCACATGGTAAAAGATTTTTTAAACAATAATAATGGTGCCCAAGTGAGAGTGTGAGATTGTCTCATCAGGGGATCTTTGTTGGTATGCTACTTTCTACTTGCTCAGGAAGAATATCAGTTTCAGTTGTAGGAGCCCAATGATATTTATTAATGGTGCACTTCAGAATCACACTGAAAACTTTTGCAGAATGCATGTACCCAAGCCACATGCTTAGAGCATGTGATAGCTTAGAGTTGGGTTGGTCATTTTTTCAAAAATTAAACTTATTATCACATACTGCTATGGACCGCTGTTTAATGAATTATAGTCCTAGAAGGCCTCTTTGGTCATTGATGGTTGCCTGCTTCTGTTTTAAGGTCCTAATACTTATGAGTTGTTTTATCTCCAGTGCTGAAATAACAGCTTCGTATATGAGATGCCTATGTAATGTTTTTATATCGATATATAAAATGACACCAGTAATTTTTAATCTTTAATAGTTTTTGGTAGAGCTTTTCTGAAACTCTAAACATTTGCTTCCTGGATTTCTAAAGGTGAACTTGACATTTTGTTCTAGGGACAACCATTTTCTTTGTTCCTGTTGGGCTCACTTCAGTGAGATATCCTAGACATGCTGTATTAGTTAACAAATGATTAGTATCTATTAATTATCCTTGAGATAACTTTATACATTGATGAAGTAGTTCAGAGGCACAGAATCTGGCTTGGGAGTACTTCACTTTGAAAATGCAAAAATAGCTTTTTGGGGGATATTTTACTGAAATGATTTTGAGGCTGTTGTTTCTGCTGTTATAAATTGTACTTATTTCAACGAAATTGATAGTTTTGCTTATGGTTCAAAAGACAAGATACTGGCAAGGCTCTATGTGAGGGAAGTGGGCAGAGGGGCAGAGGAGAAACAAAGAATGAATACCTGGTGGAAGGTGGGATTTCAGGGGTCTAGTTCTTAAGTGCAGGCCAGTTTGGGAAGCCTCTACATGACTTGTTCACTGGCCGATGCCCTGTGCGTTTGTCCCAGCTGTTGCAATATTGATTCCAAACCTTACATGTGGAAAATAAGCCATACTGTCCACTTTTTCTGTTGGAATGTTATTGTCACCAAAAATGTGTATATCTTCCCCATGTAACAATGACATTTACTCATTACTCATTTTGAATGGTTCTATTCGCTGAGGAGGTAAAAGAGTGTTTCATTTCAACTCTTGAAGTCATGACTCAGCTGACCTAGTCACTGAGAGGGTTTTGATCAGAGGCTACGTGAGTCCTCATTCTCTAACTGCTTTCTTTGGTCATTATTGAGAGGAAGCCTAAAGCAGGGCAGTATTCAAAGTCTTTCTTCATTTATACCTCAAAACCCATGGTGTATGCCTTATACCAAAACTTTCTAAAAATTTCCTATCACACTTCTCATAATTATAACCTTTCAGTAGTCCCCTGCTTTCCTCTCTAGTCTTCATAATGAAAGTCTACCTGGCAAACCCAGATCTCTACCTGGAAGGTAGTTGTCAATGGGAACATTCGGAGAGAATAAAGCCTTCTGGTTAAAAGCCTTTTTGCTAGGTTACAAGAAAAGCATGTGACACTCATACATTAATATCTGTTTCCCATTTAAAAATTAACACCTGATTAAAGAAGGTAAGGAAAACAATTTATACAATAATGGAACTTCTAGAATACACAGATTCTTGTTGTATGAAAGGTAAAACCCTTCTTCCCAGTCTTCTTGCCTGTGCTCTCTCTGTCTCTTAACAGTACCATACTTAATTCAAAACTGGGATTTCTTTTTCATTTGTTGGCCAATTCTGTAAGTACCACGTAGTTTATATTTGGTGACTCTACATAATCCCAATTTTGTTACCTCAGTTCAAGTCCTAATCTGGGAAGTGTGATTGGTACTGGCCTCAGGTATACTTAAACGTGAATCCTGAGTTTACTAACTACTAGCCACATAAACTTAGACCAGTTACTTTATCTTCCTAACCCTCAACTGGCAAATAAAAATTATGATGATATATTATTTACAGAGATGTTATAGCCATTAAATGAGAAAATGCATAACAAAGTTAAACACCTGGTATGCATATTATAAACATTCAGTAAATAATAATAAATAGTATCTAAAAGTTAGTACTGCATAGTAATAGTTATAATTAATTAAATAACAATAATAATAATAATAATAATGTTACCTGGAATTCAGTAATGATTCTTTAACTACTTTTATTTTTTTAATATTTTTGTCTTTAGGCTTGCCTGAATGTATTTTTAATCACTACTAAAATGTCACTGATTCTCACAATTTGCCCTACACACAAATATATAAATATTGTTCAGCATACACACATGTACTTATACACACAAACATGCAATTACATGAATAAAAATGTAAAAAATCATTGACAGTCATAATTGAATCGTTCAAATATAGAATGGGTTTAGGGTTTTCAAATGATATTATTGCCTTCATATGCCGATTTGTCTTTCTCTTCCCTCCCCTCCCCCAACCCCTCCCCAACCATCCCTGCCAAGCCATCTCTCAGATTCACTTCCTCATAACTATCCTCTAGTAAAGCATCTTTGTGTTTGGGACACATCAGGTTCCCCACAGTTTTCATCACAGTCATTCCTGTGCCGATCACAGTGGCCAGAGGAAAAGCTTGGCGTGGTTGGCTGGACATAGAATACACTCCCTGGTAACTAGCAAGGTGGAGCACTGTGACGAGGAGCCTGTAGAACTACAAGAGGTGGGAAAAGGGCGAATCTCTCAAGTGAAGGTATTTGCTTCTATCCGAAATAGGAAAAAAATCTATCAAATTTCAGTTCAGCATACAGCAGATGCTATGGTACATGTCTTACATATATCCATTTGTAATGTTCAATATAGCAGCTGAAATAACAGCCCTCTAGTACTCAAAATGCATTTGGATCTGAATGGTATAAGAAGGAAAATAGTGAGTCTCCTCTAATTTACTATAAAGAAAAAATATATAGGATGATTTTAATATCACTCAATAAAATAAAGTAATAAAATAAAATAAAAAAGTGTGTTGTGAGACTCCCATGTAACAGATTCATGACGGAAAACATCAGCGTTGGAAGGTAAAATCCAAAGCCATTGAGGCCATGCTGCAGACTTTAACGTCTGGCCCTGGGATCTTCTATCCTGTGTGTGACCCACCCTCCACCCCGACACGTTATGACACCAAACTCTCAGTCTATATGATGGTCCATCATGACTCTGAGTTGCACAAGCAATTTATGTTAATTAGCATTGTTTTCTTGCTACCCAACACAGCACCTGGTCCTGAGTAAGTTCTCCTTTATTGTTAGCTAAGGTATTTTGATGACTAAAACAATCACTATTCAGCACATGCAAGGTGTTAACAGATTACATTAATATCTGACTGTTATGGATATAGGAAGCAAAGGAGAAATTCTAGCAGGTTGAATGAATCTAATATTAACCACTAGGTTAAGAGCAACAACAGCAATTACAGCAATAATAACATCCTGCAGAATGGTCAGGCAGCAGATTCCTTATGCTACTTTTATATTTGCACTCACAGAACGGATGGAATCTGAAGTTTCAACCTGGCCTTGGACCAAATTCCCCTGGGATTTCAGGATTGCAGACAATTACTGATATTTATTGCCTTTTTTAGACCAAGCCATTAAAGCTTGAAATAGAGACAGGACCTGTGGATCCAGGAGTGCTTTAGTACAACTCTTTTTATTAGTTGTATTTTTGTGTATGTATTACCATTGATTGCATGCACATAGCCATATGTAGAAATGCAAATATTACCAGGTATTTCCAGCTTTTTTACACTGCAGTTAACAAAGAGTAAAATGAAGCTACTCTCTGATGGAAGACATATTTGAGACAGTAGACTGAAGTCTTCAGCTCTCCCTGCAGTAGTGGGTTACAAGCTCAGCATTCCTCCATCAGTCCCAAAGGGTAATAGTTTGCTGTTGATAAAAGCTGTGCGTCCTCACTGCTTTTAGCTTTTGCACTAAAATAAATTAATTACACTGGAATTAACTGAAATTTTTATTTAAACCTGAGTTAAGACCTGGATAATCTTCAAGGTTCTTAATTGAAAAATCTATGTAGTAGAAGCAGTAGCTCTCTCAGTAACACTATGGTGTAATCTTGTCAACTCTTCCATGGATATCAGGATTCAAAATAGCTTTCCAATTTCAAGGACATAAAAAGACCATGTCAGAGGGTGTTATTTTGAAAATGAATACTGAGTTGGGACTCGTAAGTTTTTATTTCAAATTCTGTTCTGCCCTTATAATTCAGCTCCTCCGCAGTGTTAATTTCCCATTTGCAGCATGTAGCAAATAACCCAGTAAATATTATGTGTCATATATTTTATGTTTTACACATCAAATTTATACTACATTACTGTGAATAAAGTGTTTAATAGTTCCACAAAAATGCATCCTATGCCCATCCTCCATTCCATCTCCCTAGAAACAATCATTTTCGGCTCCTCTAGCTGATTATTTTGGTGTTTACTGCCATTCCTCTAAATAAATTATTCCGAATACTAGTTTTTTGAGATTCATTGTCTATTATCTTGCCTTCATGTCAGATGAGGATTTGGCTTTATTACTGCTCCTGCCCCCACCCCAGCACATGGCCACCCATCTCGTCATCATCCCCCTTTTCTGAGTGTATTTCCATCACAATTATGGTGTTCTACTTTCTGGCAGAACACCTTGTTTAATAACTACCGTGAATCTTTTGTTGTTGTTCCTGCTGTAGTTGCTGCTAGCCTCGCGTGTGAGTTTGCTAGAGCTGCTGTAACCAAGTCCCATAGACTGGGCAGCTTAAAGGACGGAAATTTATATTTTTCTCACAATTGTGAAGGCTGGATGGGCAAGGTCAAGGTGACAGCTGGATGGCTTGCTTCTGAGACCTCTTCTTCCCATGTACATTGCTGTCTTCTCCCCGTGTCTTCCCATGGCCTTCTCTCTGTACAAGTCTGAGCCCAAATTTCCTCTAACAGAAGGTCACCCATCATATTAGATTAGGACCCACTCTATGACACTCATTTTATCTTAATTACCTCTTTAAGGACCCAGTCTCCAAATACACTAATATTCTTAGGTACTGGGAGTTAGGATTTCAACCTATGAACTTGGGGTTGACAAAACTCATTTCATAACACTTACTTTTCTATGTAATCTGTAGACAATTCCAAACTTGCCACAAGCTATGGAAGTCTCCTCTCTAGATACTCTGGCTCCGTTGGGGGCCTTGGGCTGTTTGATTGTATCCCTCAGTCACCGTTTTCTCAGACCAGGCACCTGAGGTCTTATAGCAGATCCTTGTGGTTTGCACAAGCCCTGATCACGGCTCCCCAGCCTCCCTTGGCCTGGGATCCAAGCTTGGCCCGCTTGGCCATCCAGCTCAGAGTTCAGGATACAGAGACCACTCAGGCAACCCCTGACACGTTTTAGTGTTGCAAATTAGGTTTGTTCTGCTCTTTCTAGCTCACCAAAGAGAACCAGGAGGAGGCCACTACTTTTCACAAGCCACACTGAGCTGTGCATGGGCAGGGTAGGGAAATTGTGAGTCAAAATGCTACAAAATTTCCCACAATTTTGAATGCCTGCAGTTTCTTGTTTAGGGATTAACTTGGTTGCTATGTATCTTCGACTGATTGTCAGAGCTCCTGTAGTTATTTTAGCTAGTTTGTAGTGATTTATTTAATGTTTCTGTAGGGAAAGGGGGCCTGGAACTTTCTAGTCCACCATTTTGCCAGTGCCCCCCTTTCTTTCATTTTTGTGCTTTTTTTTTACCCCCACTTCTAAAGAATACCACATTTTGTGATACACATGCGATGCATTTTCATCTTTTTCTATGTAGTTTAGCAGCAAGCACTTTTTTGATCTTCTAAGCCATTTATCACTAAGCCACCTTTTCTCCAGTCTTGCTTTTATTGCTGTTCTGACAATACTTGTTCTACCCATTGTTATGTGCTTTTTTATATTTAATTAGATTTTCATTGTGTTTTTATGGCATTTCAAGTGGGAAGATATAGAGATGCTTGTGTGGAATATGACTGTTTTCTGCCTGGATGTCTAATAAGCACATAATTTTAAAAACTTAAAGGTTGTTGTTATAGAGAAATGGTTTAGATCTTACCTAAAAGCTAGGAGCACATCGTATAACGTAAATTGCAGGTTTCCTTCCATATGTGTTTCACACTGACATTTGATTTGGTCAGTAAATTCAGAAAGAGATACAGCATCCCTGAGTCACTTAGTTCTCAATGCAGGAGTCGGGGAACAGATGTGGTTGAATCAAGAGAGACGGATGCTGGAGGGCGAGGATCGGAGATGAGCATCAGGGGAGGGAGAAAGAGAAGGCAAGTACCAAAGTGGATGAAAGCATGAGAAAAAAGGAGAAATAAAAGAGTAGGATAAGCAGTGCGTATAGGAAGAGAGACTTGGATGCTGAGCTCTAATTATCCAAGTCTCTTTCTTTTTTTAAGGTGGAAGGCTCTGAAAGCAGAAACTATATTAAAGGTGGCAAGCAGTCAAGTATAATTGAAATTGCAAAAATGTTCTCTAGGATATGCATCGTCCATCAAGGCCTTTACACAATTAAATGTATTTTAAAATAAAAAACCTTATTTTTTTGTTGAATTTCTATATGATAAAGATAGGCTTATACAAACTAGAGGAAGGGGTACAATGTTTACATTAAAGCATCTTTAAAAGTGAGACAGTCTATATTTTGTAATCATAGTGGTAATTCAAAACTGAAGACTACTTTCAAAGAAATCCATAAAAACTAGCTATTGCATGTTTCTTGAATAATAACTATTTTTTATTTATTAGCACAATAATAATTATCCAGCTAGGTTAAATTCTGTTAACTATATTGCACACTATAAAACTCTGAAAGTGATAGTAATTAGTATTCAGAGAGTGTTAAAGTAAGTTAACTTGCATTGGTATTACAGTAGTAACTTGATTAGATGGCATGCTACCTATTACCTTAATTATACTGCTTATTGATGTAATGCCAAAATTTCTGCTCTTTTATCAATTGGAACACCTACACCACAATTATTCTATACAATACCTAAACCTGGTAATTTTCCTCATTGGTACAATGCCTCCTGACAGTGTGATAACATGCCTCTCCAAGTTCTGGCAATCTGCCCAAACGCAGTGCTATTTGCAAAAAGAAAAATCCTGTATCTCCATGTGTCTATGTATACTTTTTGCTCAAAAGCTGAAAGTAATTTACATATTCCTATGCCAAGCTGATACACTCTCTGGCTGCTTGGAGGTTTGAGCCTGGAAAGAAAATGCTATTCAGTGTAAAAGTGACAAATATTTCAAAACATCATGTGTTTTGTAGTGGTTCTTAAAGTGGACCTCTTTTTTTTTTCCTTAAAAGTTATTCCCCTATCAGGTTCCACAGCAGCTTTTACCTGACACGTGAACAGTTAATGCCAACTCCACCATCAACCTGTAAACTTAGGGTTACTGTCTTTTGTTGTGCCAAATTTTATTTTATTTTATACATTTTTAATTAAATTTATTGCGGCATCATTGGTTCATAAGGTCACATAGAATTTAATTAACGTGAAAAAGATTTCTGCAGCAAATGCTTCAAATATTTTTAAACATTTAAGTAAAATATAGACATGATTTATTCACATTTGCTTACCAATATGTGGTAGTGTCAGGGAACATCATAAGCATTTGATAAGTGAATAAATACGAATTAAAAGAATCAAAATAAATTCTATGGAAATTGAAGCTAATTGTAACTTATGTATTTATTAAATCAATGGAGATAGATAATAATATAAAAAATATAAAAATATATAATATATAATAATTCAACCTGAACATGAACAACTTTGGAAATGGTTGCCTGATATACATAAGGTTTGAAATAATCATTATTTTCAATCATTAATATGACTATCTTATTATATAAAAATGAGAAACCAGAAAAAAAACTACAAATTATGAAATAGTACCCTGAACCAGAGATTATAAATTATTGAAATACATAGACAAAACATAGAGACTAAATTTTACATTCAAAGTTCCTCACACTTTCCAATTTCATTAAATGTTCTTCATGGTTTTGTTACTTATTAGTAGTACAGTATTAATTAAAAGGGCATGTTATAATTTAGTTATCCTACACCCTTAAGCATATTATATAACATTGTATGGAGCATAATAAATATAATCATAAAATTACATACTTTTATCATTTTTCTCCCATTGAAAAACTTTTTCCCACTGAATGCAAACAGAAGTGGTTCAGAAAATAATATGTGCTCCTACTTCCTGAAGTAAATAAATCCCATAAAAATCAACATTTTTTAATAGGAAGAAGAAAAAGTCATACAAGGAAACAGAATATAGCACTGGTACTCTAAGAAAAATGTATAGTTAATCCAAATCAACGTACAGCAGGTTAAATCATGCCTCCCCCAGACATCTGTCCACCTGGAATCTCAGAATGCGACCTTATTTGGAAGAAGGACCTTTGCAAATATAATTAAGGTGAGGATCTCAAGACAGGATTATCCTGGATTTAAGGTGCACCCTACATACCATGCCTGGATCCTTAAGAGAGAAAGCCAGAGAGAGATTTGAAACTCAGAAACATGGAAGTGAAAAGGCAATGTGAAGGCAGAGGCGGAGGCTGGAAGATGCTGTCACAAGCCAGAGAACACCTGGAGCCACCAGGAGCTGCAAGGGGTGAGGAAGGATTCTCCCCTGGAGCCTTCTGCTTGAGCGCTGGGGGGCCTCCCCAAGCCCTGCACCTTGAGTTCTGACTTCTGGCCCTCGGAGCTGTGAGAAAATAGATTTCTGTTGTTTTTAAGCCGCCCAATATGTGATAAGTTATTCAAGCAGCCCCAGGAAAATAGTATACAACTGAAAATCCTAACAAGATTGTTACAACACAAAAATACTGTCCGAGTATACAATACACCTGACTCATAAAATGATGACAGCATAGGAAACAGGAAAGGAACAGAAACTTGCAACACTGCTTGAAAGAATATTTTAAACATCTGGTTAGAAGTTAAGAATAATTTACTAAAATTGATGTGCATTTAAGGAATAATTTGAATTATTTTTTGAAATTAAATTGTGATATATATTTTTCCTCCTAGCTCAAGGAAGTGCTACTAAGTCTTGAAGGGGTTACCAGGGGATGGGGGGCCTCTCTCTTTGTATATATTTTTTTCCAGATAGAACTAATACAAACCAAAATCAGATGTGATCATTCAAATTGTAAACACCAGCGAGGGATATATGCCAGGCTGGAGAAGAAGCTATTGAGGAAAATTGCTTGCAGTACTGAAGAGAGAGAAAGCTGTTTAGAATATGTTGTGTGCCAGAGATGAGACTTAAAAATGAAATATACCTTTAAGCATAACTTAAATAGTTTGTGTTCTTGCTGAAGGACTCCGGAGGAATACTACTGTAACAAATTGCTACATATAATTCTTGGATAGCAGCCAGGTATAGGTCAGACATGATTATCTCCTCTATTAAAATAACCACTAGTAAGAGAAAAATGTCATGCCTAGAGATACACATATACACATATCACAGTCTATGGGCCCGATGGTCATCATTTCCTGGTGACCAGACAAGGCAACCTATGGCATAAAGCAGCCAGGGTCTTGTGACCCGTGCATAAAAATAATGGGGTACCTAAGAATACTGACACCCCTGTAGCATATCTCCCCATGAACTATTTACTGATGTCTTGGGCTAGAGTATTTCTGAGCATTCAGGAGAGTTCAGCAGCTCAGGGTATCTCAAGGAGTCTCCCCAGACGCAGCATGCCGCTGCCTGGGGAAAGCAAAGGAATCCTGCCTCCTAGCAACCCCCCTCAGATGGCATGTGGCAAGTCTCTCTCATGAGGATTAGTGTCATGGGCAACGGGGCCAGTTATTGGTTGAAAATGGGAATCCGAGGGATTCAACAGCTGCCTTTCTCTTCACATTTTTAAAATCCCATTCAAACTGAGATGATTTTGTTTCTTTTTTTTTTTTTAAATTAAATATTACAGGAAGCAATCCTCTGCTGTTACCTGCAGTGCTTTTGTTAGATTAAGGATTATTAAGAGGTAGTAGACTGGTGTTCATTAGGGTAAGGTTAGGTATTATAAATAAAACCGTTAAGCATTTAAATATGTCCTTGTGGCATCAATCTCTATCTTTGTGTAGAAAAGTACCATTTAGCTGACAACTGATGCTGGGTTTTCTATAAAACTTACTAAGGTGTTAGGAGGAACTTGAAATTCTCAGAGTCTTTATCACCCCAGTGAGGGGGTACATTACTACACGTGGGCCTTTTGTGCAGTCTCGTTACTGGGCTTAATCTGCCAACATGCAGGAAAAAGCAGAGGACAGGCTCCCTGGCCATTCATAAAAGTTGCCACACAGTGAGAAGGTTATGTCTGTTTATGTCTTAAATATCACCAGGGCTTTATGATTAAATCAAAGTTTGGAAACCAGCAGCCAGTGGACTAATGGAGGCCTGAAGTTGTGTTTTCTTTGATCCGTGTGGTTTTAAGTCACTTGCCAACTTGTAAAATGATCTTTTAAATTCATTTCCAAATCTCCAACACTAGTGTTTCATAAACGAATCAGTAGATCGGGCCACACTAGGGCCCCGTGCCCATGTGAATATTGTCAGCTGGAGCTCCACGGTGGCTTACACTTTTAGAAAGGGTACATGATCTTCCACCTCCCCACAGGCCCTTCACTGCTTCTCCCACCCCACGTGTCCGTGGTGATTTATCACGGGACCAGCACGGCCACCCCGACCCTTTCACTTGTTCACGGTATCTGTACGCCCTCTAAACAATGACGTTCTAAGGGCCTCATGTAGCTTCTCAGTTGTGGGTATGTCGCTCCCACAAGCAGTGCTTCTTCAGGCCGCAGGAGCACGATTGGTTGACCAGGCATATTGCATCCTAAAGAATGGTTTTAGAGTAACGTGTGCTCCGAGACAAGTCAGACCATTTAACTCTAACTGCTAATATTCTCGCTCTAGACCTGCGAGTAGCTTGTTGATCACGGTTATTCTCTAGCCAGTTGGATGACAGGTAGACTTACAAGGTGTTATTGGGGGCCTTTCCTGGTAGATGCCTGCGCCCACCCGCTTTGCTGACTACTCCAGTCTTGCCAATCACTTTACTTCTTCCCTGAACATGGCAGGCACCTCATTTCACCTCAGGACCTTTGTGCTACCTGGGTTTCTGTTACTGTTTTCTGAAAACAGGTCTTGCTCTACCTCTCCTCTGGATAATCTCTCCACATTATTCCATTCTCAGCCCAAGCGTCCGTTCGGAAGCAGCATACATATGCCCCGCTTCCCATTCTCCCAGGTTTAATCTCAACACCCTGTTTTGCTTTCTTTGAAGCATTTATGATGTTCTGAATATACGTCACTTATCTATTTGTTTATTACTTGGTATTGTCTCTCAGTAGAATATAAAGTCCATGAGAACAGGTGTTATGTTTTTGGGGTAACTCATTAAAGGTGGGATGCATGGATGAGAATGTGGGGACGGATGACATGCCAGGGCTCTCTGCAGGAGAAGCAGGAAGGCGAACCGAGGGTGAGCCTATCTCCCGGTACTCTGGGGCTGTAGATTTATAAAACCCATGGATCTTTGAACCAGATTGGCCATAAGACTGATTAGGTGGGGTAATTTCTGTCCCTCAAGTACTAGTCCTTGGCCTGCTGACTAAGAGCCCATGACAAGACGTGGAGTGTGCACCAGAAGGTGAATTCACATACTACTGCCTTTATTCGGAAAGTCCTGTGGGGGGAAAGAATGTCAGTGAAAGTGGACTGACTATGTGCCTAGCAGTGCCGTCATTTCACAGCCCAGCACGGTCCTATCACCTTGCCAGCCAGGGACGGTTCACAACTAGCAGAGTTAACATCTACCCAAGGTCAGTGCTTTTATGTACCACTGGATTAGCCATCTATATTTTTAAAATCCCAGTTTTAAAAGAACATGTGAATCATAAAGTGGGTTTCAGGAGAGAAAATATTGTTACAGTGAGGAAAAGGATATTTGCATGACCACACAGGCTACTTTGTGAACCTATCATATAATTCCTGTGGAAATAAGCCCTTCATTAGAAAGGATGGTAAATTATAGAGGATGCGGCAGAAAGAGACTTGGGGAGGAGGACAGGGAAGAGAATACGTTTAGGAAATACACAAGAACATGCTTAAGTAATAAAATGAAAGAATTTAATTTAAACTATAATAATTTTGAGAAGCCATATAATCAGTGATCTTGTGGCTTTTTGAAAATACCGTATGAATAGCAAACAGTTACAAGAGCTGAATCTGAAATATATTTTTCATACATGCTTCTAACAAAATAATCAGATAAATTACTTTGCTTTTAAAGAGTGTCATAAAAGAGTGTTTTAATTTTAACTTCAATATAAAACCAAAATGTATTAGTAAAATTATAATACAACTGAACACATTATTCTTCGTTGGTCAACTGTGATCTCTTAGAGTGACTTGACTATTTATATAGCAAGATAAGTCAGTGTGTTGCTAAGGACTGCATAACTCAATAACATTTTCTTTCTAACGTAGCCTGAGTGTCTTTTAATTTAAAATTCGTCAGCATGGCCTCCTGAGGTAGCAGAAGGCTAACTGTGAAGTTTCTTCTCCTTTCCAGTTTGTCTTTTCTCTGGTTTTCTGGATGACTGTGAGACGTTCTGAGAGGTCGGAGAAACAGTTGAGAGGAATTAGAGGGAAACTGGCTAGATGGGACATTTCCAAATACAAGTAATAAATGAATGAGGGCACAATCAAATAGACTTTTTAAAGTCAATTCCTTTTTGAGAAATAGATTATCTGTCTAGGTGAATTCCCCGTTTAACATTAAAAGCCAGCTTCCAGAGAGATCTGATCCATTCATTCACTGGCCACTAAATGGCATTGATGAATTACACTTTCTCATCGCCAGCTTTGGCAATGATAAATCTCTTGACTTCTGGCTTGCAAAGAGATTGGATTTGGTGAAGCAGTTGCAGCCCCAACCATATCCTTAGAGATGCAGGCAATTCAACTCTCTACAGTTGATATAATAGTTTTCCCCTTATTTGGCATTCTGATGAAACCAATATCCCTGTTTTGATTTCGGAGAATGCAGACTTAATGAGGGCCCCTAACTGTACTAGACTGTAGCTGGCCACCTTAAAAAACGCATTCTACTAGTTGCGGAGTATTAAAAGCATGGATTCTTCAGGACAGATACCATCGATTTGTTGGAAAAAATTAATGAAAGCCTCCCTGTGCTACTTTTCTGTTAATATTAGACAAATGTCTTCAACTCTTTGAATGAGGAAGAGAATACAAACACAGTAAATGCACACTTGTCCTTCCCTTGCCAACTTGAAGTACCTTTATTGCAGATACTTTGTCTCATTCCATGTCCTCACCCATGAAAAGAAAAAAAATCCTCCCTGGCCTGAATGAGGCAGAGAAACTATCTGTTAATTTACATGATGAGATAGACAGAACAATCAAAACAATACAATATTCTTCTTGTGGTACTCAACAATAATAACCAATACAAGTTATTTGACTGGCTTCCAACTTCTGCTGGGTTTCTTGGTCTCCTTTGTGGATTGCTTTCACGGGTTGTGGCTGAATATGGAATTCAGATCTTGCCCTAATTTGATAAATTGCTGTACCAGGGAGCCATTATCTTTTTCCTCCAGAACTAATGGGCAGTAGCCACAGGGATTCAAAATAATACTCAGCCAACCATTGTCATGGTCAAAGTGTGCATCAGAAATACGAATCGCTTTCCCTTTACAAAATTAAGATACTAAAGAACACCTCTGACATCTGTAGCAATTCCAGTGTGACTTCAAGATCATATCAGGCCTCAGATATTTAGATATTTGTATTTCAGGGGGAAGAATTAGAATAGGTATTTCTTCACCACATAAGGATCTATTAGTATGTTTTCTACTTTATACATTCATAACTTTTTAAGTGGCATACGTGCACACCCACACCATTTATGCCATCATTCCTATTTATTCAGATTGTAAAAGCAAAAATAACAGTTGCATTCCTTTGCTACTCTTATGTAAACACCTAGTGTCTTTGTTTCCACTAGAAAGGATACTGTTATGTTGTTCTTTAGGGAATAAGACAGGGATGTATGCTTTGAGTAATCCTAAGAAAAGGTTAGTAGCTAATGAAACCCTGAATTAAAATAGGCTGTGGACGTGGTGGCGTCATCGGAAGCCTGGACTGCTTTCCCATCGCACATCCTTAAGAAGGACAGCAGGTAAATGTGAGAGAAAACATTTTGCTTGGGCGGACTGTAGGACAGCCTGTGTTTCTTGGAAGACGTTTATTTTATGTTTGTCTTTTCTCTCCTCTGTGTGTGTCTGTGTGTGCAGGCATGAGTGTAGTTGTGTAGTTTTGATTAAAGCATGGTGTCGAACAGCAGGGTTGCTTTTATATATGAGTGGCCTCAGCAGGTGATGAATTGTTTCTGACTTTCATCATTTGCTGATAAATAAGAAAAATGGGAGATTTATCATGTATGTAAAAAAAAAAAACTCTGGCAACACTCTTTGTTATGTAAATAAAATTTAATAAAGCGGTTTTAAGAAATGCACACAGTTGCTTCCCTCCCTTTCACAGGTTGTCAATTCCAGGACTCTGTGCTCTTTCCAGAATGATGAGTGGGAGTCAGAGAGGTGGACCTACTTGTCCAGCATCGGGGTGATCGGGGTGGTGACCAATCTGCCCACCTGCTGGAGGGCTCTTGCCATTTGCAAAGCCCAATGGACATCTTGGTGTGCGCTTCCCTGTGACCCTTTTATTAAGCACCTAGCTGTGCTCAACAGCAACATGAATTCTAATGGCTTCACAGCAGGTTAAGTGATTTAACCTGAAGCAATAGTTTTTATTTGAAAATGCCAGCATCTTCACACAGACTCCCCTCCACCTCAAAAAAAAAAAAAATTACTGCCCTGAAAATAGAAAACCATTACCCAAACTGGTATACTGCCTTTTTTCTCTCTAGTCATAAAAAGGGGAAACATGAGGATTAAAAAGTGCAAGCTGCTAATTATAGACTGAGTCCCAGTGATGGAAAGTGCAGTAGGGGGAGTGTAGTCAGTAATGTCATCATAAGCATGCGTGGTGTCAGATGGGAGCTGGACTTTTCACGGGGATCACTTCGTGAGGTAGATAAATGTCTAATCATTAGGTTGTATACCTGATTCTACGATTGTATATCAACTCTAACTGAAAAATAAATTTAAGAAAAAATGAACACAAGTAGATGTAGCCAGAGATGAGAAAATGTTGACCCTGAAGAGGGCCTGAACAGCCACCCAGTTCAGTGTTACATTTTGAACATGTAAAAATGACTTGTACTTATTTATATTTATTCACTGACAATCTAAAGTCTTCCAGACTTGTGGGACACAAGTGACTAAATTTAAATGGGAGCAAAGCTTTGTTTAAGATAAACGAATGGCTAATTATTTTGGATTTCTCTCTTCGTATGTGCACCAAACCCCTCCTAAGTACAAGACACTGAAATAGATCCCGTGGGCTACGGAGAAATAAACCAGACATGGGGTTTGTCTCATGGAGCCCACGGTTTCGTTCATGCCACACCAGGGACCGAATGTCTGACTGGCACAGGGACAGATGGAAATCATATTAAATATTAACATGTCTTATTTGGATCAGTTTGATACTCTGCTAACCTTGAACTTCCAAAGGAATTATCATGCCTTGGAAATAGTGTTATTTGGCTCTCCTGGAATTCATGTAATTGTTCCCTTTTTCTGGTGTCTGTTTGAATGCACCAAGAGAATTTGGCAAAGGGCTGATTATAAGGAAGGGGTTTATCCCCTGCTCAGATTAAGGGTCCTGTGATGAACTGGGTTTTCTCTCTTCACTGTGTGTTTCTATAAAACCCTGTCCTTTGTCAGGTGATGAGAACTGGTCCTCGTTTCTTATTCTTTCCCACCATCTGCTACCCAATGAATTTTCTGAATTTGCTGAGGACAATTTGGGAACAATCAGATTAGCAAACGCAGACTCATTTTTTTTTTGTCAGAATGAATTTGAATCTGTGCCATTCATAATAGGACAAAAATAATATCATTTAATTAGAAGAACAGAGATTTTTTATTTTAAAATTTCAGGTATCTGTGAACACTCTCCCCCACACACAATCAATCACAGGCCTGCTTCTGAGCTCCTGCTAGAATCCTCCAGAAACAGATGCCTTGACATAGTCCACATATGAGTCGATCACTGTAGACAATTTCAGTGTTTTCTCTTCTTTCCCAGGCCCAATTCTACTCCTGGCTGATAAGAATCTCCAATGTGCTGTTGTAAATGCTCCACTTCTATGCTTAGTCTAGATAAGAAATAACATTTATGTCTATTAGCATCCACAGAAACATTTGTCAACAACAACTCGGAGAATGACCTAACTTTTTAAGTGCACTCCTCTGGGAGACTTTCCAAGTTGGGAGATAACCAAGTTGGCAAAGATTCTAAGAAGCCCCTTCATACACACCATACATGATAATTTCTGGTCTTCTTTTATAGTTTTAGCTATTAGAGTTAGAAAAGTGTAGGACACAAGAGAAAAAAAACGATGACCACACAAAACTGTAAAATAAAATAAAGACAGATCTGTAAAAGTTCTAATGGGATAGCTGTAGTCAACCCAGATCAAGGGCTCTCAGAGTTGCCTTTGGTCAGCTCCTCTCTGAGCCTGGCCCTTTTAACACAAGAGCCAAAAGAAACTGTCATAAAACCATTTGGGTTTTTATGACAGACACTGATCCTTTTCTATCAAGGACTCTCCAGACATTCCAACATATTATCTCTTTTTATACATATCAGAGAACATACCTAAGATTTGCTTTTCCTTTTTTATTAATCCTCAATTGAGGATATGTTTTTTGATTTGATTTCTATAGAGTAAGGAAGGGGGAAGGGGGAGAGAGAGAAAGATTGAGAGAAACATCTCTGTGAGAGAGAAACATCAATCAATTACTTCCCATATGTGCCCCAACCGGGGATCAAACCCATGACCTACATATGTGCCCTGATTGGGAAGAAAACCTGCAACCCTTTGGTGTGCAGGGGTGTCCAAATTTTTGGCATCTCTGTACCACACTGGAAGAAGAGTTGTCTCGGGCCACGAATTAAATACATTGCGACACTTCATGACAAAAAAATCTCATAATGTTTTGAGTAAATTTACAATTTTGTGTCGGGACGCATTCGTAGCCATTCTGGGCTGCATGCGGCCACAGGTCGGACACCCCTGGTACGGGATGACGCTGAGACCAGTGGAGCCACCGGGTCAAGGCTGCTTTTTGGTTTGCAAATTTGAAATCTTTCTCAGTTTTGGCGTTTGCCCTGTGTAACGTATTTTATTATTTCAAGCACAACTCACTACTGATGAACTGTTTGATAAGCAATGTTGCCTTGTGTTTGTAAGAAAGTCACATGAATTTTACACATTTTCAGTTTTACTTTTAGTAAATATATACTGGAATGTGGAAGTTTCTTATTTAATTGGTAAGTGTTGACCTTGTTTGTCTCTCTGGTTCTGAGATCTACAATTTTTGTAACTGATCACTGGGTAATATATTTTAGTGTTTTTCATGGACATGCAAGGTGTGTCTGGAAAAAGCTAAACCAATGTTAATATAACAAGAATCATTTATGCCACATGGATGTAACCTGGCAGCCAAGAAGAGTGGGCCAGAATGCGCATGTGTGAACAACGATGACTTCACTGTAGTAGTCAGTGGGGGTGGTAGATGTCATTCAGTGAGCATGTGTACTGTGTGGCTGTCATAGTCAAAATGACTGAGTGAGTAGAGCAATAAATCTACATCAAAGTTTGCATTAAGCTTGAACATTCCTCCATGGAAACTATTCACATGATTCAGCTATGGGCAACTGGTAAATGGCAGCTTCATCACAACAATGTACTTGCTCATGCATCACATCTCATGAAGAGTTTTTTGCCAAAGCATCAAATCACCCAGGTGACTCAGCACCCCCTACAGCCCAGATTTGGCATCCTGCAACTTCTGGCATTTCCCAAAACTAAAATCATATTTGAAAGGGAACAGATTTCAACTGTTGATAAGATTCAGGATAATACAGTGGAGCAGCTAATGGCAATTGGGAGAACTGTGTGAGGTCCCAAAGTACCTGCTTTAAAGGGGACTGAGGCATCATTGTCCTGTATGCAATGTGTCTTGTGTCTTGAATCTTCTTCAATAAATGTCTCTATTTTTCATAATATGTGGCCAAATACTTCATGGACAGACCTCATGTATATATATCACATTAATGATCATTAGTTTCCTGGTTAGGAGATGGAATGTGGACCTGAATGCATCAGATCAAGTTCCAGCTCTGCCACTTACTAGTTGTGTGATCAAGGAAATTGCTTAAACTTAGTTTGCTCATCTGTAAAGTGGGGTTTATAGTAGCTTAATAAGGTTGCTATTAAAATTAAATGGGTTAAGATGTGTAAAGCATTTTGAACAGGGTCTAGTTCCACTTCTTTAAAATTTAGAATAAATCCAAAACAAAAGTTTTTCTAAACATGACATAAAATCAATGTATTATATTTGCAACACTACATAAAATGTATACAGAAGAATTTATAGCCTGTGAATTCACCAGATTCCCAGATTGTAAAATATAGCAGTGACTCATATGGTAATTTGAAAATAAATTTTTAGCACCTTAGAAAAAGAAGAAATGAAACTCCATATTCTAGATTTGTTTTTCTATATTGACCCACAATTGTCCATGACTGCAAATGTTGGATATAGGTAACCATTTAAACTTGTAGTGGGTATTCTTTGTGTATGCTAGTGTGTGTGTGCTTTTTTCTTTTTAATATGAACTACCCAAAATAAGAAACAGATATTCATTCTCTGAGATGTTTATATATTGACTGTGTTCTTTCTATCAAGTAACTAGACTGATATAATATCAGAATTGATAGTCTACCATAAAGATAATCAATTTAAATATTAGTTACTTTAATGACAGAAATTGTATTGAAACCAGAATGTCCTTATTTACAGCATCCATTTCACTAATTTTAGTATGACAAATGTTTAGCACACATTGAACCATGGTCCAGCATTATGCTGGCTGAAAATGAGTAAAAAATGAGTAAAATGCCCCTGCCTATAGTAGGGGAATGTGCATAGAACCTCTATGATTCTGAAGTTCTTTGGTACAACATGATGCCTTCAATCTGATTCTTCTTGAAAATCACTTCCCCAGCCTCCTCACTTTTCACATAGAAAACTAGCTCAAAGTTTTACTTGTCATCTATAAATTAGGATTCATAATAAATTTCTAAGTATTTGATGTTACTTTGGGGAAGAAAAAACCTATTGACCCTTGTCTACGCTGTATAATCCAACAAAGTGAGTATGGAATTTCTGAATGTGAAAGCTTTATTTGGGTAACTTTCATCCTTAGTCACATATCCCTTTTATATAGGGTCCTTTATATCCTGTATAAAAACAGTAATATAACAGAATACACATTTATTTTAAAAGCAAAGTCATCAAACCACGTCCACTGGTAATCATCACAGAAAATGTGAAAGAAATAGCAAGAAAGAGAGAAATAAAAGATGTTTTTTTTTTTTTTTTTAAATCTATCAGGGTATTATCCTTCTTCCTGTAGTTTTACCATTTTATATATGCTACTTTTTACAATACCAAGTAAGGTAATTCAGACTAAACAACATAAATTATTGGATGTTTTCTACTATATTTTAAAATGTTTTGCAAGACATTTATACAGATTTGGAAATTATTACTAAAACTTCTGACTTCTATTAAAGCCTTGTTAAATAGTGTTAATTGTTAAATACATAATTAAAGTTTGTTAATCTTTCAACAGCATTTGTTACTGTTCTTTATACAAACTCATATTCTCATGAAAACTAGTAATTTACAAAATTATGCAGTACTTATCTAAAGAAACCAAAATTAAAATTTATAACATTGTATACATTTTTTCTTCAAAGGTCATATTTTTATATTTGATTAGAAGACTTACCTGAAAATGTATAAGTACCAGAAGTCAAGGAAATATGTCTAGATTAATAAACGTTGTCTACATCTAATAGTAATATAGAACACTAACAAATCTCTAAGGGTTTCAATTGAAAACAAATTTAGTTAAATGATTATTTATCGTCCTCCCAACTTTTCATGATTCTTAACATTTCTGAATATCTTGGATATTTTGATCAATTTTATTTTTAAGTTCTAGGTTCCCATTATGTTGTACAAATTCCAGCATCAGGAAAATGTCATAATATTAATTATAAAGGTAACGATGACAGTGGACCTAAGTAAAAATTATACATTTGGGGGAAAAGCAAGCTGACAGACTATTTTTAGTGCTGTGTCCAAAGTATTTTCATTAAATCACATTATCTTCCTAGGAGTAATGAGATTACAGGTTATAGGAAGAGATCTTGCAAGCCATTTAATGGAATCATGGGAAATATTTTAGAACCAAATGGAAATTAAAGGTTGATGTATTAGCCCATTTCATTCATTTTATAAAGCATGGACATTTGCTTCAGAGAAAGCAAATGAATTGGCCAAAGGCACCGGGCAAATAAAATATAGAGTCAGAAACAGAGTAAACTACCTTCTAGTCAAGAATTACCTTTTCATCTGCTTGCTTCCACCTTGTCTTTCCCAGTAGATGCTTTCCAGGACAGTAAAGAGTACTTTTCACCATGACATTCCCAGAGTTTAGTATTGGCTTTTTTTTTTTTTTTTTTTTTTTTTTTTTTTTTTTTTTTTTTTTTTTTTTTTTTTTTTTTTTTTTTTTTTTTTTTTTTTTTTTTTTTTTTTTTTTTTTTTTTTTTTTTTTTTTTTTTTTTTTTTGTGGAACATCATAGATGCTTGATAAATAGCTGTTAAGTGAAGTTAATGATAAAAATAAGATGAATAGCTGCATTACCTAGGAGAAAGTTTAATTCACTAAGCATCCATTATTATCCCACCATATTTGGATGCAAACTTTATTTTGAATTTGTGAAATAGACCTGTTGGGCTTATTAATAGTTTCTGGGTTAAAATTTATTTTATTTTGTAATACTGTAGGTGATACACTTTGCCTTGTATCATTATGCTTGGATATTCAATTGTTCTTTTTCTACTTCTAACCCTACTCTGTCCATTACAAACTATCCTGCATGATAGCCTTTCTTTCTAGGGCTGCTACTACTTGGCCTTCATGGAATTGAGTCACAGATTTGTCTAAAGTTTAATTGATCCTGAATATATTCTTTTCCTAAAAATAAGGTAATAACCTTGATAGAAGAAGGTGTATGCTCTGTGGAAAATTATTTGTTGGTGTTTCACAAAATAATCAAGAAATACTTGCCAGATATTAAATAAAAAATTGGGATGGCTTCACAGATGATGTTGCAGCGTATTAGGAGAGAGAGAGGAAGGGAACCACACTTCCGTTTCCAAGGCACTTGTTCTATTTTCCACTGGCTCTGTTTTATCTCTATAACTTGGGTCTTCTGCTTCTGTTTCTTTTTGGTATGGATAATTGCTTTGTTGTTAGTGCTGTGACACTGAGTGACAGTGCTTTTGGGTGGCTGACAGCCACAACTATTGGCAGACGATAGTCTTCATACACGGAGAGGTGCTTTCTTTCTGCCTGGTGACAGTAAGAGCTTCGGAGTTGACAGAGAAGGTCTCATCCCTTTCAGAAAAGAGACAAAAGCAAAAGTGGGGGGAGTGAGATTTCTGCCAGAGTAAAAACATCTATTTAATTCTGCTTTAGAGAGAAATACAACAGGCAGTGCCTCTAATGATTGCAAATCATTCTATTTATGTGTGTTGCCTATAGAAGATTTTATCACCTCATAAGTTCTCAAGGTCTCCCTATCTTGCTTTTGGAAACATAGCAAACCAGAAATAAATTCATTTTCTCTCAGTGAAGTTCATTAAAAGGGGACAATGGGGTACCGAGTATAGAGAGTATGTAAATGCAATGTTGATGTGTTTCAGATCACTGAATTAAAGTCATGCAAGTGAAAATATCCCAAAAATGGATAGCAAAAGTATGTTTCTGAGCTGGGAAAACTATTTTTTGCCCAGTGATTTGGAGGTAATAAGCTGTAGGATCTGATCTGCCATCCATAATTTATAGTTGACAAATGTACACTTTGAGATTCAAAGCATCTTCCTCTCTTTCTTGAGAAAGATGTTCACCATTTAGATTCTAAACTACAATACAGGCAACCAGGTGTAATTGTGAAGCCAAGAGACAAGGAGACATAGAGCAAGGGTTCCTTGAGGATTGGGATTATACCTTGAAATATCTTGTTCATCCTTCCAGGTCTTTAAATACATTGCAGGGTATTTGTGAACCTCCTGAAATTGCATGTAAACTTTTGCTTGCACATGTAATTATCCATTGAGCAGATTTGTATCTTCATTAAATTTGCCACAGACACTCCATAGACTCAAAGCAAATGAGGATGATATGATAAATATTGTGTCTCAACCACTATTTCAACTATTAAACTTTTGTTTGCTTTTTAAATGAAAGTCTTGGTGTCCAACTGGAGTGGTAAAGGATTAAAACTCAGTAACTTGTTGATTGACTCAAGGTTGAACCTTCAAATATTACAGTGATCCACCTTAATTAAGATAGAGTAGCTGCATTAGAGAAGCCTGAACTAGGTCCTACTGGACAAGGAATAGGGTGACAAATTTTAGCTCCAGAACTAGAAAGCCTTTGTAATGGAGTCCTCAAGGAATGGAGCGGACTGTCTTGAAAGGTAATGACTTTTGGTTTTAAAAAATGTTCAGTTTTATTCAATAACATGCAGTACTTATTAATAGCTACTGTCTGCCATGTGCCTGAAACTGTTCTAGATAACTCAAGTACATCAGTGAATAATCTAAACCAGGTGCCTATTCTTGTGGCTATTGGGCAGAGATCAACAATAAACAAAAAAATGATGAAATAAATGGTATTACACAGTATAAGTACTATGAAGAATAATGTTATATTAAATGACTCCAAAGGATCACTGATGTAGGTAGCTTGATCAGAGGTCATTCAGTGAAACCTGAGAAGAGATCTGAGTGACAAAATACACCAGTTGTTTGATTTTCTGGAGATTAGCAAGGGCCTGGCAAGGACTTTGTAAAAGAGTATCTTTTTGTGGGAAGGAAACTGAGGAAAACACGGTCCTCTAAGGTCCCTTTCAACTCAACTGTGTAATGTCAAATATGATCTCAACTTCTAGACTTCATCATCCGTTGGCTCTTATATGTCCCTTTGTGAGATAGAATGTATGAATAATTGAGTTGAAATGAATAAGTAAATTGGTTTCTTCTACTGAACTGTATCACCTACTGTGAAAATTCAACTGGGAATGATGAATGGTGGTGATGTTGGATATCTTAATTGTCAACATAGAATCCAGATTCACTTACCTGGTACTTTTAAATATTTTTTCTTTGTTCTTATTACTCCAACTGACTATATCACAGCAACTTATCAATTTTTAATTCATATTTGTCTCATCCCTGAATCGCTGGAGGTCTGTAAGTTTCCCTTTTGAAATGTTGCCCAAAAGAAGAACATAGATCATACTAATGCAATTTTTAAATTAAAGTAGTACTAGGTCCATGGTTAGCGTCACATGATCTGCTGGTATTCCCGAGTGTTTCCAAGGAAACCCCATGCCCACCAGAACATTGAAGAGTGGAAAAAAAAAAGAAGATATTATAGTATTTTCAAGAAGTAACTTCCAAAACGAACAACACATCATTTATTATCTCAGTCTAATCTGTTTTTTTAGTAACACATTTTCAGTGTTCTAAGCACCTCTTAGAAGGGAGTCTTACGGAACAAAGGGAAACCAAAAAATGGAATTACCTTCTGGAGGGCGGGCCCCTTGTAGCATAGGCTTCCCCACTAGGTGGGTGTTCTAGGGACCCAGCTGTATCAGTGCACCAGCTGGCATTGTGAGAGGCTGCGTTTGGCTTCAGTGAATTTTTTTGGAAGACTTTTTCACCATGTTTGCCCATTTCATGATGAATGATTTGCAGGCACATCTGCCCACACTGCACTGAGTGTTCAGCAGTTTTTGACCAAAAACAGCATGACCCCTGTATCCCACCCTCTCAATTCACTCAATTTTCTCTGAGCAACTATTTTTGGTGTCCCCAGATGAAAAAATTTTTGAAAGAAAAAGGTTTTTGCCAATGTGGAAGAGGTGAAAGAAAAAAATGGCAGAAGCACTAAAAGGCATCAAAATCAGTAAGTTCAAAAACTGAGCAATGGAAAAAACTTCTTGATAAGTGTACCACATCAAATGGACAGTACTGTGGAGGTGACTGAAGTTTAAACATGTAAGAACAAATATACAATTAATTAGTCATAAATTTCATTTTGAGGGCCCCCCCTCATGTATTGTGTAATTCTCATTCTTTCATTTGCTTGTCCATTTGTTTCTTTCCCACATACCTGCTCTTACAATGATCAGGATACTGTGTGATGTGTGTAGGTCTTAAAACCGAGTGAGCGATACTCCCTTCTCACAAGTGCCCAGAAGCCTAGTGTGTGGGGGTGAGTGATGGGCGATGGATGAAGGATGACCTAAGTCTAGTAACACAGCAAGGAGCAAAATATGGGAAGCAAGGAAATAAAATGAGAGAGGTAAAATCAAAACACAACAGAGTTGGACCTCTTAGCCTGGTGGACATAATGACACAGCCTTTCTTCAAAGTGATAACATTTAAACTGGGCTTTATAGGAAGAACTGCAATTTCAACAGAAAAAAAAAAAAAAAAGATACTACCAGGCAAATACATAGGGTTTCTGGGAGTCCACAGCAAATCATAGGGTTCCCAAGTGAAGTATACATGTAGGGGAGTGGAGCCAGGAAGTATTTCAGTCAGGGCTATTTTAGTTGTCAGGATGAGAAATCCCTTGGAGCTGGTTGGAGAAATGCTTTTTTGTAAGGATGGAACTAGTGATCTCATTGACAGATGAAATGCAGCTGAGCTCATGGTCCAGCACGGCAAAGTGAGGAGCAGGGGAGGCTGCCCAGTGCTGTCTCGTCACTGATAGGCATGAAACGCAAAGGAGAGATAGGCGTCCAAGAAAACACAAAGCTTTTGAGATGGGCGAGGGAATTCAATATCCTGGCAGAGGGACCACTCGATAAATGATCTACCCCTAACTGACTGTCTGACAGACTGAGGGATTTCTTCCAGTAGGAAGAACATTGAGCAAACTTTGGACACTGGATTTTGATGGTTGATCCCAGGCTGCAGGACTTAATTTTCAGCTTCTTTGTAAGGATTTTAATAGGAGGGACTGTATTGCTTTTCATGATGAATCATGAGTTTGGGTACTAAGTACTGTTTACATTTGTGTTTACTAAGAACTTGGATGTACACTTATACTTGCATTGATTCTCCTAACACTGAGATTAAGTAGGTAGGCAGTACAGATGAGGATACCAAGGCTCAGCTATTCACTCCAAGTTTAAAAGTTTGCCTCTAGTAATGAGAAGATATTACCTAAGGGTCTTAAGCTTAAATCCTCTGATATTTCTCAACCATCAAATAGCACTGCTGTAGAGCACAAATCTCATCCAATCAAATGTTTTTTTTTTGTTTGTTTGTTAGTTTTTTCTCTCTTTGTTTTTCATACTGCTCCTTTGCTTCAGGTCTCCTCCTATTTAATAATTTACACTCCAGCAAATTGTGCATGAATTAAAAAACACACAACTGAGCTTCCCCACAGAATGGGACTGCAGTCTGGTGATTGGAGACTCTCCATTCATGACTAGTGTATATCACTTTGATTCTCCGTATTGGCAATTGGTAACGGCTCTCACATGGGGATAGGTCTTATTATCCAAGCAAAACAAAACAAAAACTAAGAACTTTCAATACTCATTCAACATTCAATTTAGCTCCAATCCTCATAAAGTACTATCAGGTCAGACCTGAGGTTCCCAAATTCACCTTGGGAGTATATGCCTGAATTTACATTACGAAACACCAGAACTGAAGTTCAGCCTGTGTAGACAACAGCTTCTTCTTCTGAGTTGTCAATCTGTTGGGTGTGGTGATGTTCAAACCTGGCTTGTTGTTTAATATTTGTAATATAGCCTTTAGTAATTAACAATAAGTAATGCACATTTTTAGGTATAAATTGAAACATGAGTTTTCCAAGAGATAACTTTGTTACCAGACTCACATTATGTATATTTAATTAAAATATGTGCTTTGGAAAACTACTTTCACGACCACCAGTTGAAACCCAGATAGACTAAAATTTTAAGTTTCTATTTGAATACATTCTGCTTCTGCCTTCAATAAATATTCAGAGATGCTTTATAGAAATTAATTTTGCTAGAATCTTAGTGGGCAGAACTGTACATATAGATTGCCAGGGAAATGACTAGAAAATTACACAGAGATAAATGTATTATTAAAACATTGCTTATATAAAAAATCCTGGAAGATTTGGTTTACAAAAAATAATAATACACGTTACACTAAAATATAAGCATTTACTAATAGTATGATGCAAATGTAAGTTTATTGACATGAAAAGATTATGTGCATGCACAAGTATATATACATATGAAAAATATTAAATTACAAAAGCTTCTTTACAAAATTCCATAGTAAATATGTGTGCCCCCATTCATGTGCTGCCAAAACTATGGAAGAATGCATAGTATTTTAATAGGATTCCACCTTAGTAGTATAAATTTGGGGCTTTTCACCTTTTTTAAAATTGTTTTGCTCTTGCCCGGGCTGGTGCAGCTCAGTGGATTGAGTGCTGGCTTCCAAACCAGTCAGGGCACATGCCTGGGTCACGGGCCAGGTCCCCAGTGGGGGGCCCATGAGAGGCAACCACACACTGATGTTTCTCTCCCTCTGTTTCCCCTTCCCTTCCCCTCTCTAAAATAAATGAATAAAATCTTTTTTAAAAATCTTTAAAATTGTTTTGCTCTTAAATACCCTACAGATTTTTTTAGAGTGATAAAAGATACATTTAAAAAGGGAAAAACATGCTGGCTTTATTTTGGTAGTTTTAAATTTTAATTCCTTTGCCCCTTAGTGATCATTCTTGCACTGCATCAAATGCTAACATTCTTGTACTATACCCCTTCTTTTACTGTTCAGTATCTCTAGCCAAACTTTTGCCCTCACTGAAAAGTGGAAATGAAACTTACATCAGCAATTTCTACCAAGATGTAAGTCTCTGAAGATCTACATATTTGAAAACAGTTTCAGGAAGTTATTGCAGAATTTTAGACTACATGCTGTTATTATTTTGTAAATCAACTGACATATTGAACCAAGGAGTTAGGGGTGACCTTAGAATGCATGCATCACCCACTTCATATTTATTAAATTTATTTTCATGACAGCTGGATCAAAGTTCTGTTTCAACTCTCCAGGGCTGATGTTACTCAGTATTTTCTATCCTCTTCCCAAAATGTGAGGCATTGTTATCGTCTCCACCTCCAGTTTTCCTCTCATTTCATTTTTATTGTTCTCACAGTCTCACAACCTGTATAGTCACTGTCTAAACATAAGTCAGCAAACTTCATCTTCGCATGTTTATAAAGTGGCCTCAATAGAGGTTTTTCCCAGTGCCTGAAAATACAGTAGTTAGAGGTTGGAAAATATTATCTTTGGGTGGTTAAATGTGGAAGTTATAATTTCGCTCCAGTTTCATCAATATTACAGTACCTAGTGCATTGTTAGGGTTATACAAATATTAAATTCTAATCATATTGACAATACCTACCTAAAAGAATCCTTTCCAAATAGGCTATGTAAATAATGATTCATTTGGGTAAGTGAAATATAGTTGGATGTAAATGTTATAGACTCATTGAACTGTTTGCTGGATATTAGTGCTCTACCAAACGAGTCCTCAGAGCCAAATATTTATGTATATATGCATGCATGTGTATGTACATATATGTATGTGTATATGTATACGCATGCATGCATGTGTGTGTGTACTTGTATTATGTGTATAATGTTTGGCTATCCACTTGTTTATCATACTTCTCATAAGCTATATTTTAGTTGGTTATTACATGCCTTAACAATTTCAAGTTCATCTTCCCCCCAACCCTCTCTGGAGACCCCTCTGTGTTGCCTTCAGATGTCCCTTGTATTGTGTCTTCACAGCAATCATTAGAATACCATGTGGAGATTTGTGAAAGATTTATTGGTAAAGGTCAGATTACAGGAAATCCCTGTTCAAGGTTCAGTCTGTGCAAAGTAATGATGTTATTTAAGAGCCCCAAATCTCTTCAGACCCATCACTGTGACATATGCCACATTCCACTTGGCTGCAGCCTCCTGAAAGGGACTGCTAGAAGCAATGTCCGTGCTGGTGTGGGCATATTTGTAAGTGACAGGACAATTCCTGTGCAAAGCCCCTAGGTTCTAAATGAAATTATTTCAAGGACTTTAGCAAATAGCAAACTACGTGCAGCAAGAAGCCCTGTTTCTGTAAAATTTTCCAAGTTCCCAAGTGCTCTTAAATAGGTTCTGGGCAGAATGACAGGAAGAGGAAGCTAAATGAAAAGCTCTAAATGCACTTCTTACACTTTTTATTAGTTTTAATTGATCAAAAATACTTTTCATTTTAAAATAAAGATGTGTGAGTATGTTTATATTAATGTGGTTTAAAATAGCATGAAAAGCATATAAATGCCCATAATTTGTATAATGGATAAGTTAAATGGGGGGTGTGTTTGCATGTGTAGGAAAATATTAGTTAAGAGGAATAGAATATAATACAAAGACATGTATTGATATACTTCACAACCATAATTTTGATTTAAATATAAGTTGCACACATACTGACATGCTAGAACTATCAATATAATGCCACATTATAAAGCAAACTGTAAAATAATGTATACACCAGAATACTATTTATGTAAAATGATGCAAAAGATGTACATGGAATAGGTCTCTCATGTGTCAACATAGGATGATAATTTACAAAATAGACCCAGCTATTCATGATCAGAATTGCCTGTGTGGGGAGGGCACAGGAGAAGATGATTATCTCAAACATGTTTTGTTTTTGAATAAAAAATATGAAGCTAATATAAAAATGCTAACAATGAAGTTCTAGGTGTCAGGCCTGATCTCTTATTAGTTCTAAAGTTTTCTCAATACAAAAAAGAAACTCTTAACAATCATTCATCTTGCTATTTTCAGTATACTACACTAATTGATAATTTGGGCAAATGTTTTCTCTTTACCAGTGAGGGGTCATGGCCATATCCTTTAATACCATTGCAGACAACAAAAAAAAGTTTTCATATAAGGTTATGTTTATTCCATGTGATTTTCAATGAGATATTTAATTCTTCTACTATTGTTATAAGACACTAATTTGAAGATTATTTGATTTAAAATGCCTTATATAATTTACCTATGCAAGATTATGGTTTAATTTTAACTGCCTTTAAGACATAAGTTTTCCTAAAGCAACACTCAACATGCACCATCAATTATCTTTGAGATAGAAACAGAAAACATATTAATTATAGGTCATGACCCAGCAAATTATGAATTTCCAACCACAAGTAAATTATTGCCACTAATTAGCTTTCTTGTTTGCCAGACTGTGTTAAAGTCTTCATTGCATTAGTCATTTCATAAATCACTTTTCAACATGCAAATCTGGAAGAAACAAGAATAGGAAAATATGCTAAGAGCTTCCTAATGTTCAGGCACAGGGTTTTGTTGGACGATTTCTACTGATTTCAGAAATACTTGAACAGATCAGTGTGGAATATTTGAAAGAAAGATTACATTATTATTATTATTATTAGCATCATCATCCTCATTATTGGCTTTTTTACTGACACGGATTGTTTAGCTGTCATTTATTTTTCCCCTCCAGTGCATTAACTCTTGGACCGCCTGAGTCTATAATAATGTGAAGTGAAAAGACTGTGTGAAGTTCTGAATGCGTTCCAGTGTCATGAACTTTTTATCAAAATTGTGATGCATTGGGACGGGTTGGCCCCAAACCCTCGCCAACTTAAATGAACAATTGCAGACGCTCATTTTTTAACTGCCACGAATAACAGAGAAATGGTCTGATCTCTTTGTTCTTCTGCCATTTTCCTAATCTTTTCCCACCATTCTGCACAGCCCCACCTACAAAACTCAGCTGGCCCTGTTCCCCTTTCCCTTGGCTTCCACCTTCTGATGTCTCAGCTAGAGAACTGACAACAAACTACTACTGATGAGTTCATAAATATCAATGAATTAGAATGGGCAAGTGCACTTACTCATTCACACTCACAGAGTAACATATTTGGGATGTGCATGATTATTTTTTTTTTCTAAAATAATGTCTTAACCTTCTTCCCACTAGAAGACAAGTAGCATGAGAAAAGAATATTTTGTCTGCTTGGTTGACTAAGTCCCCAGTACTTGAATAGAAAGAGCATGGCAAACAGCAGATGCTGTCCAGAAATAAAGAATAACAATAACAGCTTCTTTGCAATATCTCAAAAGTCGAGAAAAGGGTCAGAGAGATTTGAATAAGCCAGTTTTCCCCCACTTCTCTCTTCTGGGTGCAAGGACTGCCCCCAAGGCAGGGTGTGGGAGTTGATTTCATCAGCACTCTGATGGTCTCCGTTGCATTTGGAAATCAAATCAGCCTATTTTGCACTCTATGAAAAGAAAAAATGCTATTTTGCTGATTAGCTATTTTCCCTGAGGAATCAAACTTTTAAGAAAGCTTTTGTCTCCCTTGTTTGATTCCTAAAATAAAGGCTTTTTCAGCATTAGTGTGAAATGAGGCATATTTTAGCAGTTATGAAAACTTCAGGAAACTAAAACCAGGTCAGTCCCTTGGCAAAAATGCAGCAGGATTCTGCCCCACTTCCCCCACATCGTCCTTTAGCCAAATATCCCTATACTCTCTTTCAAGTTCCCTAGTGTTCTCATGGCCCTTCTAATTATCACTATTTTCATGGATTGTTTTTTCATCTTTAGCAAGGGAGCATCCCTGAAAGGAGTCACCACCACACGTTTGTGTCTTTCTACAATAACAGGTGTATTAGGGGAGATGTCCCAATAGGCCAATAGAGTCACATTCAGGTCCCATGCAGAGAAGGGGAGCTTACATGATAGAAGAGAGCAGAACGAGTGTCTGGCACCAAGTCCCAGTCACTGGCGGTGTCCACAGGTAGAGGCACACGTCCAGTGCAGTGGGAGTTGAGCAGGGCTCTGAGTGTGACCGACGGTACAGCCAAGCTCGAGTGTGGGGTGGTCGGAGCTCTGAGTTCTTGCAGCCCATGAGGGATGGAAGTCCCACTCATATTGGTGTCCAGACCGAGTCCTTATCCAAGTGTCCAAACTTGTGATTTTGAGCATTTCAGGCCCCTCCTAAGGGTGTGCCCATTACACCTGATTACCTCAGTCTTGACATAGCACTTGACATAATGTCATGGCTGACAGTGAGTCTAGACTGGATTGTCAAAGGTGTCCAAAATGACCTCTCTGCTCTTGCTCTATTCCTTTTCTAAAATAGACCATATACATCGACCAGTAGTTTAAAAGGGTATACAGCATTGGAAAGATGGAGTTTTCCATGTCCACAAGAAGGTAGCTACACAATGGCTTCCACGTCCCACTTCCCCATGCTCCACTCACCCATTTCATCAATCCTTTTCTCTCTAATGTCACCAGAAGCTTCCAGGATACTTCATTCAAAGATGGCTTTTCAAAGAATACTTGACTTAATGCTTCTGAAGATGTCAATACAGTTGAAAAGGATCTCCGAGGCACTAAACTCTGCTCATCTTTCTCCTGCCTCTTGGCCTTCATTTTCTGTTACCTTTTCTGGCTCCTTCTTCTTCCTTAACCTCAAAAAGTTGAAATTACATAAGGATCTTATCCCTGTAGTCTTCAGTTTCTCTCTCTCTTCCCAAATCTTGCAAGTCTGTCCTATGGCTTTAAAAACTGTGTAAGTGCAGAACATTCTCATATTTCCCTCTATAGCACAGCTTTCTCTTCTGAACCATGGAATTAATCAATTCTCCTTCTTGGATAGTCCTTTTAAATGCTAATTTGCCTATCACAAATATTAACACATTCAAAACTGAACTCAGTCTCATCATCCCCATAAACATGCTCTTCCTCCTCTAATTTTTATTAAGTAAACCTGGAGTTGTGCATTCCTGTTTGCCTGTCCCATAAATGTACCTGCCATAGTACATGCAATGTGTGCATGTTGAATGAGTAAGTGAAGAAGGAGCTAACATGGTCAGCGGAGCATCCCCGGAGTAACAGGTTGGCATCTCCTGTTTTACCAACAAACATTCAACTGTATATTCGTCTTACACATTTAATTTAATATAAGATGCAAAGTTCTATTTCCTTTTAAGCTAAAAAAAAAGCAACCTGCTTTGGTACAATGCTATATTTAAATCATTTTATTTTATCCTAAATAACCTTGAGGGATAGGTATTGTTTTTCTCATTTCTAGATGATGAAGATGAGGCTTAGACAGTTTATGTGAGTCTCCAAAAGGTACCCAGTTAGCGATTGACAGAGCTGTAATAGAAATTGAGATTTTTTAAAAATGTATTATTCCAAGTCATTGTTGGATTATATATTTTTTCATTATATAAAATGAGGTCAATGGAAGATTAGCCTCAGTTTCTTCATCCATAGAATAAGGGTAATAATATCTACCTCCATGTGATAATTAAATGAGATAATGCATGTAAAGCACTTCGTTACTATGATTGGACCATGGTAAGCCCTTGTGATGGGCTAGAATTTATTAATATGAGATTTTAAATCTCTTCCTCTATGAAATGCAAAGCAATTAAAGGATTTTTAGCAAGACAGTGATACAATGAAAAGTACTATAGGGGAAGATTAACCTGTCACTTGTGGAAAGGTTATATTAAAGTAGAGAGGAATCTGGAGACACAGCATAAAAGCTCAGGCACAAAGTGCTGCCTGCCTAAGCTACAGTGGTGGTTTGGGGGTTCCCATCACTGGTTGGAGTGAGTGCGCAGGAGGGCAACCCAGAAAGACGAGTGCCATGTTCGGGAATCCCCGGGCTCAGGCAGAGCCAGCAGAGGGACCCAGGAGGAAACCTTCCAGCAGAGAAAGGGAGTGTCACATCTGTAATGGGGGGGGGCAGTGTGTCCTGCCGAGCCAGTGGCAAGGAAAGTTGGGAAGCCATCATCGTCCTCCATCTCAGACCAAATCTTGTCCCTAGAAATGTTTGTATAGTGCCATTATTATAAACTATATTAGCTGTCACTATTTCAGAATTCTAGGTTTCTGAAATTGTCAATTAGACACTGTGATAGCTCAAAATGCACATTGACATGTGACAGTCATCTTCATTAGCCATCATTGCCTTCAAATATTTGAAATCCATACCGATGCCAGTGTGTTATACTGGGCCTGCTTCCTTCATCCATCCCCAGGATCTGTCTGACCTTGGAACTAATATTAAACAAAGGACAAAGGGCCAGGGTGAATCTCATGCAGGTCAGGTTTGCAACGGTTCCGATGGTTCAAGGGAAACAGTTCAGATACAGCCCTTCCACACCGAGAGAGTTCTTACCCTTGTGTAAGTAAAATAGAAGTGATTTTTTTTTTTTTTGACACATGGTAAGAGCATGAGATGGTTGAGAAGTCCACACTGGGTTTACCACTTGCACTGATCAATGTGAAATAAAGGATGACATGGAGAGAGATATTAATAAGAATTAACTATGGTGGTTCTCCTGGTGTTCGGATTCAAGGGCAAAAACATTAATAGTACTTCCAAAAATTTTTAAAATCCCTTTACAATAGGCAAACGTGATTATTTGGTTTACTCTCATGCCTGACAAAAACTAAGAGGAGTTACAGTACTAAGTTCTGTGGTTCAAAAACTGAGCTCCCTGAGAATTAAACATCAGGGATCTACCACATGTACTTTGTATATACCAAAAAAAGAACTGTTAATAAACTTGTTACTCAATAAAAGCACACGGATTTTATATTTAAAAAACATCGTTAACATACTACTTTAAGTTTCTTTATTGAAATCCCTCAGCAAACAATAACAAAACTCACAGAGCATTATTATGGCTGTTCAGTGAAGTAATAACCGCTCGGATTAGATGCTCTGCTTCAGCAGAATCTAGGTACATGTATAAGAGTGATATATAGGGGGGCCAGAGATACTGCTGAATGTCTTCACAGCAGACTGAACATTGGAATTGACACGAAACCATGCGTCAAGACAAACACAAAGACTTCCAGACCCACAGTGCACCGGAGGTTATAATCTGTCAAGACTAACAAAGAGTGAATACCTGAGAGAGCAAATAGACTCTGATATAATTGTCATCTCCAAACTGGTGAAAAAAGAGTTTTATTTCCAATTAACATTCAAGTGCATGAGACTGATCCATTTACTCATTTTCTGGTAAATTATGTAGTGATGTACAGAAGTAATAATCATGGTTACATGGCACATTTAAGCAATATTTTTCACCCTTAAGTATCCTAAAGTTCTCTACCATTATAGCTAATGTTTGTTAAAGTACTTTTAAGGGGGAGAGCACCACAGGTGTTTCAAATCTTATGATTATTAAATGCTGGGATGCAGTGCAGAGAGGAACGTTTCTCATGAAACTGTTGCCAGGTCTAGAGTAGGAAAGGAAATTTCTTTATGAAACCGGTGAACTGATGTTTATACAACTTTGTCTTCAAGATGCTTCAAGTCACCCTCTTCTCTATTTTAACTAACTTGGAAATCACATGTAATTTGGCCTTAAATTATTTATTTGCAGGATGTTAAGGAAGGGGATATTCTTGATACAATAAAAATCTATTTTGTGGTCAATAAATACAGTCATTATTTCCAAAAAGTTACAGTTAACATCTTAATAATAATAATATTAGAGATAATTTTTTGCTGTGTGGATGCCCACCATCCAAAGTCAGATCATCTTTTGTCACCATATATGTGGTCCCCTTTACCCTTTCCTACCCCTTCCTTCCCCCTTCCCTCTGGTAACCACAGTACTATTCTCTGGATCTCTGAGTTTCAGTTTTATACTTCACATATAAGTGAAATTATACAGTTCTTAGCTTTTTCTGACTGACTTATTTCACTTAGCATGATATTCTCAGGGTCCATCCGTGCTGTTGCAAATGGTAGTATTTCATTTTTTTCTAAAGGCTGGGTAGTATTCCATAGTATATATGGACCATGTCTTCTGCATTCAACCATCTCTAGAAGGACCCTATGGTTGTCTCTATGTCTTGGCCACTGTGAAGAATACTGCATGAACATGGGGGTGCATATACCCTACTGCATTAATGCTTTGGAGTTTTTTGAGTAGATACCCAGAAGAGGGATTCCTGGGTCGTATGCTAACTCTATTCTTAATATTTTGAGGAACTGCCATACTGTTTTCCAGTGTCTGTACCAATTTACCTTCCCGCTAGCAGTGAATTAGGATTTCTTTTTTGCCACCATCTCTTTAACACTTGTTGTTACCTGTCTTGTTGATGATAGCCATTCTAACAGATGTGAGGTGAGGTGGTATATCATTGTAGTTTTGATTTACATTTGCCTAATAGTGAAGTTGAGCATCTTTTTATCTGTTGGCCATTTGTATGTCTTCTCGGGAGAAGTGTCTGGTCAGGTCCTCTGCCCATTTTTAAATTGGATTGTATGTTTGTTTGGTGTTAAGTTGTATGAGTTCTTTATATAATTTGGATATTAACCCCTTGTGCAGGTATTGTTTGCAAATATCATCTCTGAGTCAGCTCATTGCCTTTTTTTGTTATTGTTGGTTTCTTTTGCTGTGCAGAAGCTTTTTAGTTTGATATAGTCTCATTCATTTATTTTTTGCCTTTTTTCCCTTGTCTTTGGGGTCAAATTTATAAAATATTCTATATGACCATGGTCCATAAGTTAATACCTATGCTTTCTTCTATGTATTGATAATTTATTGTTTCAGAACTTATATTTAGGTTGTTGATCCATTTTGAATCAATTGTTGTACATGAGGAAAAACAGTAACCTAGTTTCATTCTTTTTACATGTGGCTTTTCAATTTTCCACCACCATTTATTGAAGAGGTTTTTATTCTCCATTTGGTGTTTTTGACTCTTGCTGAAAATTATTTGCCCATGTACATGTGGTTTTATTTCTGGGCTCTCCATTCTGTTACACTGTTCTGTGTGTCTGTTTTTCTATCAAAATCATTCTGTTTTGATTATTGTAGGTCCATAGTATAAATTGAAGGATGGTAGTACGTAGCTCTGGCGTCATTCTCTTTTTCTCAGGATTGCTTTGACTGTGTGTGACCTCTTGTGGTTCCATACATATCTGATGATTTTTGTTCTATTTCTTTAAAAATGCCATTGGGGTTTTGGTGGGGATTGCATCAAATCTGTACATTGCTTTGGGTAATGTGGCCATTTTTACTATGATGAGTCTTATAATCTATGAATGTGGAATGTGTTTCCATTTCACTGTGTCTTTTTCAATGTCTTTAATAATATTTTGTATTTTTCAGTCTATAGGTCCTTCATACCCTTTGTTAAGTTTATTCCTAAGTATTTTATTCTTTTGGTAGCAGTTGCCAAAGTAATTTTTTTTCCTTTTTTCTGAAGTTTCATTGTTAGTATATGGGAAAGTAGTGGATTTTTGTACATTGACTTTGTATCCAGCAACTTAACTTTATTTATTTATTGTTTATGATAGTATTTTGGTGGAGTCTTTAGAGTTTTCTCTATATAGCATTATGTCATCTGCAAAAATGGACATTTTTATTACTTCATTTCCAATTTGGATGCTTTTTATTTCTCTTTCTTGCTTGACTATTCTGGCTAGGACTTCCAGCATGTTGAATAAGAGTGGTGAGAGTGGTCATCCTTGTCTTGTTCCTGATTTTAGAAAAAGCTTGGTTTTTCACCATCGAGTATGATATTGACTGAGGGTTTATCATATATGACCTTTATTATGTTGAGATTCTTTCACTCTATACCCATGTTATTGAGTGTTTTAATCATAAATGGATGTTGCATCTTATCAAACAATTTTCTGCATCTATTAATAATGTCATATAATTTTATCCTTTGTTTTATTGATGTGGTATATTATGTTGATCATTTGCATATGTCAAACTATCTTTGTGGCCCTGGAGTGAACCCTATTTGATGGTGATATAGATTTTAATGTATTGTTGTATTTGATTTGCTAGTGTTTTGTTTAAGATTTTTGCATCTTATTTGTCAGAAATTTGGTCTGTAGTTTTCATTTTTTGTGTTATCCTGTCAGGTTTTGGTTTCAGGATAATATCCTCATAAAATGTGTTAGGAAATATTGCCTCTTGTTCATTTTTTGGAAGAATTTGAGAAATATAAGTATCAAATCTTCTTCAAATGTTTGGTAGAGTTTACTAGTGAAGCCACCTGGTCATGGACTTTTACTTTAGGGAAGGTTTTTGATGATTGTTTCAATTTCCTCACTGTTGCTTGGTCTATTTAGATTTTCCAATTCTTCATGTGTCAGTCTAGGAAGATTGTATAGTTCTAGGAAATTACTCATTTCTTCTAGGTTATTGAATTTGGTGGCATAGTCTTTCATAGTATTCCTGTGTGATCCTTTCTATTTCTGTGATGTCTGTGGTAAACTCTCTTTCATTTTTGGATTTATTTATATGAGTCTTTTCTCTTTATTCCTTAGTGAGGCAGGTCAGGGGTTTGTCATTTTTATTTTATCATTAAAAAAAACCCACCTCTTTATTGTATTAACTTTTTGTATGGTCTTTTTGTTCTCTATTTCATTCAATTATGCTCTAGTTTTTATTATTTCCTTTCTTCTGTTCATTTTGTGCTGCTTTTGTTCTTCTTTTTCAAATTCTTTAAGATGTAATGTTAGTTTGTTTACTTGGAATTTCTCTTATTTCTTGAGATAGGCCTGTCATGATATAAACTGATCTCTTACTACTGCTTTTGCCGACACCAAAAGTTTTGGTATGTTGTGTTGTCATTTTATTTGTCTTTATACACCTTTGATCTCAACCTTTATTTTTCTTTGAGCCAGTCATTTTTTATCAGTATGTTGTGTAATCTCAATATAAATATGAGTTTGTTTACTTCCTTTTCTTGGTGGTTTCTAATTTGAAAGCATTGTGACCAGAGATATCCTTGGTATAATTTCAATCTTCTTGAATTAGTTGAGTCAATTTTTTGTGACCAAAATCCTGGAAACTGTTCCATGTGCACTGGAGAAGAATGTATAATCTGATATCCTGGGAGGAAAGGCTCTGCACATGTCAGTTATGTCCTTTTGATCTAGTTTGTCAATTAAAGCTAATATTTCTGTATTTTCTGCTTGGAGGATGTATCTAGAGCTGTCAACAGAGTATTAAGGTCCCTAACTGTGATTGTGGTTTTGACTGTTTCTCCCTTTAGTTCTGTTAGTGGTTTTATATTTTCTTCTTTTACCTGGGGTGAGTAATTACCCTTAATTGTCTTTCAAAATCAATAGGTAACAGATTGCTGGAGTTCAGTTATTCACTCCACAGACATTTATTGCATGTCAACTCTGTGGAAGGAAATGCCTCACCTGCAACACAACAATTCACTTGTATCTCATGGGTGGTTGGCAACAGATTGAATGAAAGCCATGTATAGCTCATTTATTTTAAGCAGAAAACAAAAGCTCTGGTAGTAACATTCTCTGCCCAACAATTATACTTTGCAGTCACAAAACCAGGTAGCCTTTGAGCAATGGGTTAATACCATATGTCATTCTGTACAAATTTAGATAATAGGTGACTGAAATTTGAAGTAACTGGACAGCTGTCTGAACAGACTATTTTATTATACTTAAAGAATGCCATTTGTAACTATGATGATAATTAGAGTAGATGAAATGAATAAATCAGGGGAGCTTTTTTATAGCATTGGTTTGGAGGAACAATTTTTAACCCTCCTTATGTGCTCAATTCATTGGACTGGGGTCCAATGTATGTTTCTATTATTAGGAAGATATGATATTCTTGTTTCGAATGTTATACTATGTGTTTCTTATATCTGAATTCATACAAAAGAATGTTTTGTTGCAGTCATGGGACTATGTATTCCCATATCTCTTTTTTCTTCTTTTGTTCTTTGCCTCTTCCTGGAATTTTTTGCCCCTAACCCTCTGCCCCAGGTAAAGGAAGTTGAAATGATTTGGTCTATGAAAATTTTCAAGAATGTTATATCCAAGAATCTACTTTAATGGTTTATTGTGACCACACACTCAGATGTCCACAAAACTCATATATTAATTAGGGCAGACAGATTGCTGTTGCTACAATAGTCATCAAAATTTCAGAGGCTTTATACAACCATCATTTATTTTTTATCTTATAACAGTTGAAAGCAAGTTTTCATTTTTTTTCATTGATATCTCAGACATGAAAGAATATGGATTCTGGGCCAGGAGTGGAAGTGGTTCACATCACTTCACTCACACTCCACTGGAAGGGATCCAATCCCTTTGCCTAAGTGCAAAGAAAGCTGGAAAATATAAGCTAGCTTTCAGCCCAAGGAAGGGGGGAAGTGGATTTTGATGCATAGTTAGCAGTATCTGGTATGTTATTCATATTAAATAAGTGACAGTCTCTAAATGTAAGAAAAGAGGAAGTTATGGGGTCTGTAACAAAGTGGAAAACTCTTGCCCTGATTGGTTGGCTGAGTTGGTTGGAGCATTGTCTCATGTGCCAAAAGTTTGCAGGTTCGATCCCTGGTCAGGGCACATACCTAGGTTGTGGATTTTATCCCTGGTCATGGTGCGTATAGGAGGCAACCAATCAAAGTTTCTCCCTCACATGATACACTCTCCCCCCCCCACCCCTCTCTCCCTCTCTCTCCAAAGACAATCAACATATCCTTGGGTAAGATTTTTTTTTAAAAAAACTACAAAATTCTTGATCCAGCTACACAAAGAAATGTTAGTCATTCCAGCCAACTTCTGCCAAGGAGGAATGATTAATTTGACCATATCCTTGATTTTTAAAGATAACAGAAACCTTTTTTTTTTTGTACAGAAAAATCTCCATTAAAAATATTGGTCACTAATTTAATATTAAACAATAATATTAATTATTAGAGCATAAATATATAATATATGTAACATGTGTTATATAATATACATAAAATATGTATATATAATGTGGGCCAAATAATTCATCTACTGACTAAATCTGGCCAGTAGGCCACTGTTTGGATGTCAACCATTCAGTTTGAGGAAGTTCACATCTTATTCTCTGAAGGTTTGTTTTATATCAGAGTTTAGGGGCAAATTATAAGAGGATTGGAAATTATAAATCTGACTCTGAAGGACATTCTCTGAATTCCTTACTTACTTTAGGTAAACAATTTTTGGTGTTCTTTATTTGCTAAACACACTATGGAATGTATTACTTATATTATTTAAATGTGTCATTCACTGGGCTTATGGAAGAATTTAACTTTCCCATCTCCTTTGGCATTAGATGTGGTCAAGTGATTTGATTGGCTAATAAAATGTGGCAAAAAATGATTTGTCACTTGCAGGAGGATGTCTAAGACCCACCCTGTTCTTTGTCTCTTTCTGTCACTCTTCCTCGTGGTGACCAGAAAAGACCTAGATCTGCTGATTTGTCAGCCTAGGGCCTCGAGAGACAATAATGCAGACCGGAGCTTCCAGCAACCCACAATAGATGTGAAGCATGAATGAAGAAAAGAATGTATTAAGCCATTAGGATTTGGGAGTTGGTTGTTTGCAATATCACTCCCTGATCTCTGCAGATTAAATTCCTCGTTGATGGCCATGTTGCAGCAACTGTTAATCTTTTTGAAGGAGGAATTAAAAGCATTTGGATTAGGAATTATAAGACTTGACTTGAAGTCCCCTAAAGTGGGCACTAGTGAGATAGATGTGTGAAATTTGGTTGTGTTAATCTCTTGAACCCTCAGTTTCATCATTTGTACAGTGAGGGGGTTGGTATTGAATAGTTATAAAGGAATTTTTCATTTAAAATATACCTGAAGTGAAATCTGTGCCCATTTCAAATGATGAATAAATTTTTACAGATATACTAACTGATATTGAACTCTACAGTAAGCTAGAGTAATGAAATTCCCATTATATTTATAATCACCATCTTTAGATATGCTTAAAATCATTAGCTATGAATATTGGTGTGTACAGGATGGGTTCAACTAGATGTAATTTATAAGCAAAGACAGTGAAATTAGAAAATATTAAGTGACTTGCTTCAAATCACAAACATAATTACTAGAAGAAATATAGAACCTAAATCCAGTGATTTCCAAGTGTATATTCTTTCTCTGTTACCATATTTGCCATCTAAATTATAGTTCCTACAGACAGCTTTATTTTATTTACATTTGATCTATGCCCCATTGACATACACAGTGCAATTAGGATAGTTCTCAAAGACCACAGTTCACTTACCACCCACTGAGAGAAATATGGAAGAGTTTTGAGAATTTGCCTTGCTTAGGAAAAAAAATATTTAATATGTCTTTGGGTGGAAGAAAAAAAAATGAGAAGCAAGTTCAAGATGAGAAATTACTAGCCAGCAAGCATATTGTGATAAATCAGCCATAACATGATTATAGCAACTTCCTTGGGAAAGAAATCAATGCTGAATCAGACTTAGATAGACCAAGGGGATCAAATAGAGGTCAAAGGTACCTCTCTATCTTGAAATTGGATAATTATTACTGTTATTATTGTCAGTTACTATAATATAATATTGGGAGAAATACACAAAGTCCCAATGCCACTTTTATTGGCTGGCTAGACAAGTCAATCCATTACAAGGAAATAAATTCAAGGATATTAATCTATCTAAGCATCCAGTGAATTAGGGTAATTAGAAGATGGCTACCTCTTAGTCCCCTTGAGATTGTTTTCTTACCATTGAAATACAAGCAGAAAATAAAAGGCAAACAAGTGCTTTTGAAAGGAGGAATTGCAAGCAGTCCTTTTGTTTTGAACATTGGATAACAAGGCTTGCTGTCATAGAAAATGCACCTGTTTGGAAACCCGAAAAGAGAACTTGCTTGCCTGCTTTGCTACTTACCATCTACCTTGCACCCAAGCAGCAAGCTGGAGGCTACAGAGAGGCTTTTTTGTCTCTTATTCACAGCATTCAGTCAATCACCAAGCTTTCCTATTAAGCTGCTTTCATAGCCCGGAAATCTGTCCCCTCCTCTTCATTCTACCCCCACTGCAGGCTCCTGATCTTCAGCCTTCCTGCCTGTATTTCTGCACTAGAATCCTCGCTCATTTCCTTGCCTTCAGCTTCATGTGTCCCTTGTGCCTTCTCCTTAAGCTCACCCAAGTGATCTTCCTGAAATGCAAATCTAATCATGCCATTCATGTCCATGACATCATTACTAAAGTATTCAGCAACTTGCTCTCCTAGGTACCCGTTGCCCAAAGAGTAGAACTGTGTGTTCTTCTCTTGCCACACATCAGTCAAACTGATTCTCAAACAAATCCAGCCTTCACTTTCTCCTTAATATTTAGTAAATCCTGTACTGTCCTTACTAGACTCTCAGCTCTGTGCTGGTGAGGCATCTTTCTTTTTATTTCGTAAGTCCATTTGGGTTGTGGGTGGGGGATGGCAACAGAGGTTCCTTCGTGATCAGGCTCTATGAGTGGAAACCCATCATTGTTGCCCTGGCGAGGGGCATGAACCACTTTTTATGGTATCACCTAAAAAAATATAGACATGAGGGTGTGGGTAGCATGGTAACTGTCCATTCCTGAAAAGTAATGTGTATGAGTCAAAATGATGAAAGGAAGTAAACCACATGTCTGCAAGTGGAAAGACCCGTTAAAATGATGAGCAGGCTATAAAGCCTATTCTTTTTGTATATATCTTTGTAAATAACCAAGAGTCTTGATCTGCATGGAAGAATTTCTTCTGTCTTTTGATCAACCCAAGTTTAGGAGTAACAAAAGCTCAAGGGATTTTGTGCCCTGAGGACACCCTTGAAACAATGAAACAAAGAAATCAGTGAGGGATGATCTAGCCTTCTATTATTTTATAGGGTGTCCACACTATATACATGTGACTCAGAGGGTTTCCAGCCAAAATGAGCATCAGTTTTTCACGGTGGAATCTCATTCTATAATGTCTACTCCAGTGGCTTTCCCTCTGTCCCTGTCTTGTTCTGGCTGTTAGGATCATCTTCCAGAAGCTAGCAAAACCCAAGGTGTTATTTCAGGCTTGACTGTGAAAAGAACCCAGCCTAAGGCAAATATCCTATCTGTGATCTTTTCTACCAAGCAACTCATTATTGATTCTATGGCCAAGAATGTGAGATGTTTTGATATCACCCTAATTCGCTCTTTAGAATAAGTTTAGCAAAGGACTATGTGCATATATTAATCATTTATATGTATTAGTTTTACTATTAATTTTCCCAAAATCAAAGCTTGTTTAGAATAAGAGAACCCTTTGTTGTTAAAAAGGGTTTAGAAGTTAAGGTTTAAAGCTACATATCTCTGTCATTCAGGTGAAGAACAATAGGTATTTAAGGATTTCCTGTTACCTAGATACCCAGGACTTTGGATCTTATCACCGTGCAAAAGTTCCTACTCCTGAGAATAGCCATACTTCTTTGCAGTAAAGGTTCATCCTCAAGGGTTAACAAAAGGGAGGATTTTGCTATTTTTGCATAAAGAAAGGTATGTATATTTATATACAGCCATGCATCACATAACAGTATTTCGGTAGACAACAGCCAACATATACAATGTTGGGCCCATAAGATTACATGAATGGCATCTAGAAGAAGACACTCAAGAATTCATCCATGATTTCAGAGGATTTTCCCAGGATGAGGAGGTTGCAAAAATCAATGAAGTTTTGGTGAGATGGCAAACAACTTTAACCTGTGTGTAAATAAGGATGATTTCGAGGAGCTCCTAGAAATGGTCCCTAGGGGATTTTCTAAGTAGTAGTAGTTCAAACTGGAAGAGGAACTCATGGCTGAAGAAGAGGCAAGAGCAAAGGAAACTGCTGGAGGAGAAAAAAAGAACCCACCACCCCAGGAAAATTCACAGTGAAGGGTTTAACAGCTTTTTGCAGACATCAACAAGTTCCTTAAAAAACGTGAAAGCGTGGATTGTTACAGTTCCCAATTTTCATTAATAGATGGGAATGCTCCTGGTGTATTATCTGCTTACAAACAAATCTATAGTTAAAAAAAAGAAAGAAAGAGAAACAAACAAACAAACAAACACAACTGAGCAAGGCACCATGGTTTCATATTTCTGAAAAAAACTAATTCCTCAAGGAGAGTCTCAGGCAGGTCCCTCAGGAGGTGGTCCTGGGAGGGCACTGTTGTCATGAGATATGACATCTCCCTGCATGTTTTTGCCCTGACGACCTGCTGGCGGGACCAGAGGTGGAGGTGGGAGACAGTGATACTGAGGATCCCGACCCTGTGCTGGCCTAGGCTGATATGTATGTTTGTGTCTTAGTTTCCAACAAAACAAGTTTAAAAAGAAAATAAATAAATAAAAGTAGAAAAACCTTATAAAATAAGGATAAAAAGAAAACATTTTTGCATGGCTGTGTAACATGATTGAGTTTTAAGGTGTTACGACAAAAAAAGTTGGAAGGTTAAAAAAAATGTTTATAATGTAACAATGTACGGTAAGCTAAATTTCATTTATTAGTGAGTGTAGGAATACGTTGTCTTTAGATTTAACGCAGCCTACAGGTGCTGACAGCGTTTACAAAGTCTACAGTCGTGCACAGGCCCGACTCATGCTCTCGCCCCTCGCTCACGGGCTCACCCAGAGCAGCTGGCAGTCCCGCAGGCTCCCTTCATTGCAAGTGCCAAGTAGAGGTGTACCATTCTTTATTTTTTATACTGCATTTTACTCTACTTCTGTGTTTAGATACACAAATACTCACCCTTGTGGTGTAGTTGCCTACAGTATACAGCACGGTAACATGCCAGTCAGGCTTGTAGCCTCTGGAAGCAATAGTTTACAGGCTGGACCATCTACGTTTGTGTAAATGCATTATATGACATTCACACAGCGGTGGAATAGTCTAATGACTCATTTCTCAGAAGGTGTCCCCATCATTAAGTGACACATGACCGTACATCATAGATTAGTGCAATAGTGTCATTTCTCTGATAAAGACACATTTGATGTAATAAAGGTTAAATGCCAACATGTAAATTAGGTCTGGGTTAACCAGATTTAGTTCAATTTGCCTAAAACAACCGTTCTTTGTCCTTATTTATATGCACAGATACAAACATTGAAAACCAAACTATGCAGAATGCTCCAATGTCTGTGATTCAGTGACAAATCCCTTAAAGTCTTATCTTATTCATTAGGATAATGAAGCAAAACAAATAAGCATTGGCTTTTGCTCCTAGCATGTGAGTTTCTGCTGGAGAAAAGTAATAAGTAAGAAATGCAGGTTTCATTTAGTAAGCTGCCATTATACCCTTATATTTCCTAGGGGTATGACAGCCTGGGGGAGAAAAAAAATACAAATGTTTTGAATTGTGAGCTAGCCTGTGATAATTAACATTTAGTTGTCTTTCTTGTCTTGTTTTAAAATATCATCCATCTTGCTATATATGTTTATGTATGTATATATTTAATTCAACAATGTATCGAGCATCTACTATATGAAAGTTCAGTACTAAGTGCTAGAGGTCATAAAAAGGTGAATAAATTGCAAGTCTTATTCTCAAGAAGTATATAGATGAATTTAGAACTATAAATAACCTCATATCAGATCAGGCTACATTAGCCAACTATTAGTTCAGGTTAGGTTAACTTTTGTCCGAGTATAAATTACAAGAAAACGTTTCAGTTTTTAGCCCAAGCTGAGCTCACATTTGGAGGTAAGCCTGACCTGATCAGACATGAAGCTATTCAGAGTTTTAATTTCCTACCCACACATTTGCTGAAGAAATATTAAGGTGTGATTATGGAATGCTATTCCTAACTCCATCAGACTATTATCAAATACACACCTGTGGACCCTAAGAAAGAAGATACCAACTAAGAAGGCTCCTGGGGGCTAACTGTGCTCAAAAAATAAAATGAAAAGAAATAAAAGATAAGAAAGAAAGGAACAACACCAACAACAAACAGAACCTTGCAGCTGTTTCCACAATGGGGCCTCCCTTGCAAACTGAGCTGCAGGGAGAGAAGCCTGCACCAGTCTGCCTGCTTCTGCACTGAATTCCCTGCCTGCTCCATGTCTCTGCCACCTGAGCCAGCCTCATGAAGGAGTTCCTGGAGTCTGATATCCACCAATAGGACCAAGGTTTTGCCCATCCAGACAGAGCTGTGCAGCTCCAACCTATCAGAGAGATACTGTATACGTGTGTGTGTGTGTGTATGTATATATATCACTTCATTTTTTCATCCTCCCTTTCTTTTCATTCACTCATTCTTTCTTTTACTGACATATAATTGGCATAAATATTATATAAGTTCAAGGTATACACGATGTTGATTTGATATATTTAAATGTTGCGGCAGCGTGATCCCCACAGTAGTTCTAGCAAAGGCCTCTATCCTGCTCCATAATGGTCATTTCTTGTTTGAATGCCTCCTTTCTTGGTCCATTCATCAGCTGGTGGGCACTTGGGCTGTTTCCATACCTTAACAATTCTGAGTGATGCTGCAGTGACCATGGAGGGGGGGTGGGGTACAGATGCCTCTCAGATCTAATGGTTTTGATTCCTTGGTATATATGTCCAGAAATGGAATTGCTGGGCCAGGTAGTTCTATTCTTAGGTCATCGTAAACAGTACAGCTGTGCTCCGTACGCCAGTCGATCTTTGGCCCTGCATGGGGGTGCTCCAGGCTGTAGGGTGGTGTCCTTAGAGCCATTCTCATGAGTCCTGTCCTCACCCCCACCCACACTGGCCGCCGGGCCATGGGCTCTTTGCTTTCCCTACATTATCTCATGTATTCCTCACAATAGTAATATGAATCACATGCTCTTATTCCCATTTTACAGATGAGAAGACCGATATTTGCAGAGCAATTTGTCCAAGGCTGCACAACTATAGGTTGGGACCACTGTGGGGATCTACCACAGGCTGATACCACTTCTAAGTTAATACTCCAATGACTGTACTATGTAGAGTACTACACTGGGAACATGGTAAATCTGAGCTCTGCGGCACAGCCTGCCACCTCCCCGCAGGAATCTTTGGTACTTATGGTTGCAGTGTAGCTGGGACCAAAAACCAAAACAAAAACCACCACCACCAACGCAAGCAAAGTTATGGAGAATAGCTTCAAAATAATCGTTCCCCTTGGTCCTTTGTGCTATACAATACGGCTCTGGGTATGGCATTTCTAACTGTGTTTCCCTGCTTGGTTTCTCTGTCAATAATATGGGTAAGTCAGTTAGATTCTCCAACCTCTTACTCCCGATTTTTCCAAGAATCAACATAGTGACATCGGGATATTGCCAGTTCTGTGAGTGTACACGTCTCTCAGCAAGGCCATTACTGGAAGAGCTTAGGACAGCCAATATATTGTTATTTAATGTATTTTTTCCTAAGCACTTTTTACTACAGCTCTTAGTGAGGACTTTTGGAAATGTTGAGGCTATAATGGAGATCCTGTTTCACCCAACGCAGTGATGGAACTAACACAAGCTAACAAATGCTCACCCCACTTGGTCCACGTGAGCCACGCTACCCCTGGTCATATGCAAAGCACACACTACTGCCTTCCAACATGTGATTGAGGAGAAAACTGAGGCTGCAGAGATGCATGGTTCTCACCCTCCTTCCTTTGTCCCTCCTGTCCCCTTCTGGTGGGGGTGGGGGCTGATAATTGGAAGAAAAATGGTTGAAAAATAAAGGCCCCAAACCTTTTCATTTTACTGTGAAAACACCATTGGAATATAAAAGGATTCTGAACATGTTTGCCGATTGAGCTGCCGTGTTTTTTTCCATCACACAAAGAACTATTCAGGACATTTCTTCAACTGGACAAGCAAATTCATCATCTCCTTTCCTATCCAGTCTCTGACTGAGTCATCCTGTTGAAATGGTCTTGATAGGTATCCCTCTATTTGCTTTCAGTATGGGGAATTTCCCTCACTGGATTCTTACTCATCTACTGCATACATATACTTGCAGGCAAATTGTAGTAGCTTTCACCTCAGTGGAAAAACTGCGTGACTGTTTGTTTTCAGTGCGTTGACATCCCTCAGGAATTTTCCATAAAGTAAATCTAAGATGATATACAAGTATTCATCAATAATTTATTGGGTAAAATTTCTTCATGATTAGGAAGTTCTCATGGAGAAGCAGATCAATAAGGGATTCACAACCCATCATTATCAGGTCAGGAAAAGAGAAGAGTTGTTAAATATAGTTAAATTTTGAACTCTACTGTTTTGCCAGTTATGGTTTATGAGGAACTGTCAGGAAAAAAGCATAATACTAATTGAGAAAATTTATTTTGTGCTTTTCACAACAACATAAAGTGTTCAATCATTTTCATTTCATAGAGAGCTTATCAGAAATCAAAACAAGAGATGACTTAAGATATGTTAATGATGAGGCAGCCAAATGCAAAAAGTTATTTTTGGTGATGTTCCCAATGTCAGGGTTTATCAGGAATTCCCTTTTTTATTTCCTTAATCCTCACCCAAGGACATGCTGATTGATTTTAGAGAGAGGGGAAGGGCACGATAGAGAAGGAGAGAAACATCAATTTGAGACAGAAATATTGATTACCTGCTTCTTCCACGCACCACAACCAGGACAGAACCCACAACCTAGGCAACCTTTGAATTTATAGGACAAGGCTCCAACCAACTGAGCCACACTGGCCAGGGCAAGGATCCCCCTTAATTTTTCAGTAAATATATCAGAGATGTTGACCACAAGATGTGCTATGAGCTGATCCAGTTCGCTGGGGCTCTGGGCACAGGCTTAGAGGCACGCATGGCTGCATCCAGGCGGTTTGCACGTGTGACGAGGGTTTGTGCGTTTGTCCAGAGCTGAGCTCCGTGGCTGCTGCACTGCTCAGCACTTGCCTGGCCCGAGGGGGTATCTGTCAGTAACGGTTAAGGCCCTCGCAGTTTAAATATTCCCCGTCAACCTGAAGCTATCTGGGGGCGTGTTCCTGAGAGGGTACTGCAGAATTCCCACTAATAATTGGTTCTTCTTCCATTAGTTATGACATTTTCTTTCAATATTACCTATCTTCCACCTAACATGCACACACATGCAGTTGAAAAGGAAAGGTAGTAATTGCAAATGACAAAGCTTTATTTTTTGTGTTGAAAATAAGAATGTAAGTTGCACCTTAATTAGAAATGAAAGTATGACTTTAAAAATAACACAACTAAATTAATAATCTAAATTTCCTCTAAATATTTAATTCTTCTCTAAAAACTTGAGTTCGGGCTCCTGCCCTCACCTCATCTCTCTGGTTCTGAGTGACTACACTTGGAACATTTCCACCTTGCTCCATTCTCTCATAGACATTTACCCAATTTTTTATTATAAGTGAGGTTATTGACTAGTTGTTTCTTCTCTTTGCACTTCAAAGAAAAGAATTTCAGTTATTTTTTAAAAACTTGTCAGGCTCAATATAGTTGAATGTGAACAAAATTATAATTGTTAAGTCAGTGACTAAAAGGATCGATGTTTTCTCATTTTATGTTATACATCATGAAAATGCACCCTTAGTTGTTTGCTATTGTTTGGCCCTATAAACATACGGAATTGTACCTCCATGAAAAGTAAAAAACGTACAATGTCCTTGCTGCAAGGTGTTTGTCCAGCCAATCTTGTGCTCCATCTGAGTTATGAAGCATTAGATGCAGAGATAACCTCTCCTACCACCTTATGGGCTCAACAACAACAAAGTAGTTAAATGAATCTCAGACCCAAAACCATATGATGATATTACAAATGGACTTATAAGCTGTATTAGCTTGGCAAAAATCATTTCAGTTGTTGCCTTAACAAGTCTTTTAATTAGATTGTGATGAATTTACAGGTTACAAAAATAAAGATTCATAAAAACAGGTAACAGTGTTAAACAGTTTAATCCGTGAAAACCTAAGGAAGCCATATATATAAAGTTTCAAAGATGACTATTAACAAAACATATCATCTGCCATAGAGCTAGAGTTCAGTTAAATTGGTGAAAAATGCAATTTGCTCACTGCTGGTGAAATTGCATGTAACATCCTGCAAGGAAAACCTCTTAGAGAAATACTCCCTTTTCTTCTTTGGAATCCATTTGCCTTCTGCCTATTTGTAGATGAAGAAAATGTAAGATATCGTCGCTGTTTTCTAGGGCTCTTGTTTAAGATGGTGGTGAGCAAATTCACAATCAAATAGCTTCCTGCGATTAGGGTTTGGTTCCTGAGGTCTCTTCTGTTATTTAGAAGGTAATTGTCAGGGTTGCGCAATGGAAAATCATTTACTAGCAAAGTGATGCAGAACTTCAAATACCACTGCTATTTGTTTGAGAATTTAAATCAGATGAGATGACTTTTTAAGTAATGTTGCATTCCATTTTAATCAGTAAACATTTTCAGCTCGTTTATATTGTTTTTAACAGTGTTTACTTCTTTATGGAAATGAACCTTACTGTGTGGTTAAGGGAGAAACATCCCAACTTGCCTGGCTTTGCATTTATTCAACCACTATTTGGTACTTTAGACGACTTCAGGTTTACATTCACGTTCTGGATCAGTGGCTGATGTGAATATTTGTGTAAACCCAAGGCAGAAGAGTTCTTCTTCTTCAGGTCTCATAGGCTGGCTGTTGCTGAATTTCTTTCTGTTTCTGTATTATAATACCCTAGGAATGCTGTTTAAAGGCAGGTGCTGCATGTATCCATCTATATATTCAGCAATGACCCAGTGCCTGGTCATGGTACCGAGAGCAGAAGGGAAGAAGGGAAAGAGAATGGAAAGGAGAGGAGGAGAAGAAGCAAAGGAAGGGAAAAGGGAGGGAGGAGGCAGGAAGGGAGTAAGGAAAAAGGGAAGGAAGGAGTTGTTTTTATTTGATTTTGGGTTTTTTTAAATGTTTTTCCAGTTTTATTGAGGTAGAACTGACATATAACATTGTGTAACACCTAGAACAGATGTATCACATAATTACTTGACATGTGTATACACTGCAAAATAAATCCCTCATAAGTTTAGTTCACATCAGTCACCTCACATACAGTTTGTTTTTTGTGATGAAGACTTTTAATATCTATTCTCTTAGCAAGTTTCAAATATAAATACAGTATTGTTAGCTGTCATCATCATTTTTTTCTTGATTTTTATTATCTCAAACGTTTAGGAGACTCTAAAATTGAACATATACAAGGAGCAAATTTTAAGGGTAATCCTACTCATTATTCGCCAGAGTAGAAACATAATGAAGATACAATGTTAAGCCAGGCACTTCTGATTTCAGCAACACTCTTCTCGGTTTTTCAGAGTACAAGGGCCCATCAGGAGCATACCCTTTTTTATCCACTATGCTTATCCCCTTACCCTTTGACCCCTTCCACATTCTTCACTATTTCGTTTTCAGCACAGCCCATGGGAATAACAGCTTCTGTCACAAGAAGTGGGAGGAATATGATGTAATGCTCTGGGTAATTTTGTTAAACCCACTTAGCACCTAATCCACTCAAGTCAAAGCTGGTATTGGAGTTATCACTCACTAGACTGGCTTTGTGCTCAAAGCAATTCAATACCCACACATCTTCACAAATTACTGGTACACGTCCTCACACAGTAGGCTGCGACAGCTGAAAAAGATACCTCTTCAACTCCTAATTTTCCATATTTTTATTTCATTTTAACACCTCTTTGCAGACAATTAGCTTTTTTCCCCTTTTCTTTCTCAGACTATTTTAAATTAGTCTGTTTCAGGCTGATGAATGAGCCAAGTCACAGCCCATGATGGAAGCACCGGCTGAATGCTAAAATGGTGCGCGGTGCCCGAATGCAATGCAAGGTATTCTATTCTTAGAAGCAAGCTAGAGAATATTCAGTTTTACAGAATTGCAAACCAATTTATTTGAATAAATGTGAGGTATATAGTGCACCTTTCTTAAGAAGTATCTAAAGGCTCCATAGGTGACTGGAAAGCATTCTGGGTAATTTTTTAAACTGAGATACAATTGGACGTTATAGGGGGATAAATGAGGGTAGGAGGAGACTTGACTTGGAGCAGTTAACACACGATGCAATGTACAGATGATGTTTTGTAGAATCGTGCACCTGAAGCCTGTATAATTTTGTTAACCAGTGTCACCTCAATAATTTATTTGAAAAATTAAAAATAAATAATTTTAAAAAGAGATAATTGATATATAATATTATATTAGCTTCAGGTACACAAAATAATGGTTCATTATTTGTATACACTGCAAAATGATCACAATGAGTCTAGTTACTCTCCAACACTATACAAAGTAACACTTTTTTCCTTGTGATGATAACTTTTAGGATTCACCCTCTTGGCAACTTTGAAGTATGCACTGCAGTGTTATTGTTTGTTATTGTGCTGTACATTATACCTGCACGACTTATTTACTTGGTAGTTGGAAGCTGGTAACACTTGATCCTTTTCACCCATTTGCCCCGCCCCTGATACCCGTACCCTCTAGCACCCACTAGAGAGAATTCTGTTCTCTGTATTTAGTTTGTCTTGATTTGTTTTGTTTGTTCATTTTGTGTTTTAAATTCCATATGCAAATGAAATCACATGATATTTTTTTCTCTGTCTGACTTATTTTCACTTAGCATAATTTCCTCAAGGTCCATCCATGTTTTTGCAAATGGTAAAATTTCACTCTTTTTTATGGCTGAGGAATGTGTGTGTGTGTGTGTGTGTGTGTGTGTGTGTGTGTCTGTATTCTTTACTCATTCACCCATTGCTAAGGTTGTTTCCATATCTTGGTTACTATAAATAATACTGCAATGATCACAGGGGTACATACAACTTTTTAAGAAATTAGTGTTCTTTTTTCCCTTTGGATAAATACCCAGAAGTGGGATTGCTAGATCATATGGTAGTTCTATTTGTAGATTTTTGAAGAATACCCATACTGTTTTCTACATATGCAACCTTCAATACATTTCACCAACAGTGTTCAAGGGTCCTATTTTCTCAACATTATCACCAACAATTGTTCTTGTCTTTTTGATTATAGCCTAACAGGTATGAGGTGGTATCTCATTGTGGTTTTGATTTGCATTTTCTTGATGATTAGTGATGTCAAAAATCTTTTTATATGACTGTTGGCCAGCTATATGTCTTCTTTACATAAATGTCTATTCATATCCTCTGCCCATTTTCTAATTTGATTTTTTTCTTTGTTTTGTTTGCTATTAAGTTGTGTGTGTTCTTTATATATTTTGAATATTAACCCCTTATAGGATATATAATTTGCAAATATTTTCTCCCATTCAGTAGGTTTCCTTTTCATTTTATTGATGGTTTCATTTGCTGTGCAGAAGCTCTTAAGTTTGATATAGTTCCATTTGTTTATTTTTGCTTTGGTTGTCTTTGCTTTTAGATTCAGATCCAAACAAATCATGGCCAAGACTGTCATCAAGGACCTTATCACCTATGTTTTTTTCTAGGAACTATATGGTTTCAGGTTTAACATTCAAGTCTTTATTCTATTTCGAGTTAATTTTTGTCTGTGGTGTAAGATAGTAGTCTAGCTTCATTCTTTTACATGTGGCTGGCCAGTTTTTGCAACATTTATTGATGAGACTGACCTCTGCCCATTGTATATATTCTTGTCTACTTTGTTGTCAATTAGTTGCCCATATATGTGTGATGTGTTTCTGGGGTTGTTATTCTGTTCTATTGATCTATATGTTCATTTTTATGTCAGTGTCATACCATGTTTATTATATGGCTTTGTAATGTAATTTGAAATGAAGGCACATGATAGCTCCAGCTGTGTTTTTCTTTCTCACAATTGCTTTGGCTCTTCTGATTCTTTTGTGTTTCACACAAATTTTAGAATTATTTGCTTTGTTTCTGTGAAAAAAATGTCATTGGAATTTTTATAAAAATTGCATTGAACCTAAAGTTTGCTTTGGGTAGTGTGGGCCTTTTAATAATATCAATTGTAATCCACGAGTGTGTAAGACCTTCCCATTGATGTGTGTCTCCTTTAATTTCTTTCATCAGGTGTCTTACAATTTTCAGTGAACAGGTCTTTTGCCTTCTTGGTTTATTTTATTCCCAAGTATTTTATTCTCTTTGATGCCATTGTAAATGGGATTATTTCTTAAGTTTTCTTTATGATAGATTGTTGTTAGTTCATAAAACACAAAAGATGTTTGCATGTAGATTTTGCATCCTGCAGCTTTAGTAAGTTTGCTTATTAGTTTTAATAGTTTTCTTGGTGGAATTTTGAGGGTTTTCTATGCATAAAATTATATTGTCTACAAATAGTGACAGTTTTATTCCCTCCTTTCAAATTTGGATTTATTTTATTTTATTTTATTTTGCCTAATTGCTCTGGCCAGGGCTTCTAATACTATGTTGAATACAAGTGGCAACAGTGGGTATCCTTGTCCTGTTTCCCATCTTAGAAGCAAAGCTTTCATCTTTCTAGTGTTGAGTAATGATGTTCTGTGGTTCTCTTTTATGGCTTTTGTTATATTGAAGCATTTTCCCTCTATACCTACATTGTTAAGAATTTTTATTATAAATGGAGGTTGAATTTTGTCAAAAGCTTTAGCTGTATCTATTAAGATGATTGGTAACTTCTCATTTTTAAAAAGTATATTTAACTTTTAAAATAGGTCTTGTTGCTTTGTACCTTTGCTTTCTCTAGTGTGGATTCCAATTCTTATAAATATTCAAACTAAAAGTAATTAATTTGAAAATTTTAATCAAAGGGAAACCAAGTACATGGGTAAACCATTAGTGTACATGCCTCACTACATACTTTTTCTTTCTCCTGTGAGACAACCTCTCTTCCCTGACTGCTGGCTCTGGCTCTGTGAGTACAGACCTGCTGTCCCTAATCATCCTTTTAGAATAACTATATCTCTTGTACCCAGCATAGCCTGCAAAGATGTTCACATATTTAAATATTCATTCCAGATAACTAAAGCGTCTCTTCTTCAGCAGTAAAGCTAAGCATTTTGATGGAAATCCTTCTGAAATGTGTCAAACGTTACAATGTTTTATTATTTTAAACACTGAGTACTAAGATAAGTATCACTTTTCTCAATAACTCAGTGACCGCTCTCCACAGCCATCGTTATATTCAGCCACATTACAGTATGCCTGAATAGGCTGCAGAGGTCCTCTGTCCTTTTCCTACGTCACGGATTGCGACAGGGGCTCCACTTCCCATTTCCTGTCATTGGCTATCTTCTCATCTAGCAATTTTCAGCCTTTTTTGTCTCATGGCACACATCTACTAATGGCCAATATTTTTTGCCTGTCTAACAAAATAGGTAGACTTTTGATTGATTTAGCAAGAAAATAATAATAGTAATTAGCTCCTGTTCTTGGTCCAAAATGGCTTTTTAAATAAAATCCGGTGTCTATCTTGTAAATAAGGATTTCTGGTACCGAGAATTAGCCAACCAGATGCAACCTTATTATGCAATGGGACCAATAAGATGCAACTCTATTAGGTGACCTGTGTATTTATGGTTCAAGACAGCGTTTCCCACCAGAGGGTATTGCTGTGTTGGCTGTTGTCATTTTTTATTTGACAATCTAAGGAAAAAGAGGTCAGTGCCCCTGACTAAATAGCCAGGTATCGTATGTTTTAAAAACTCTGCAGGAAGACAGTGTGCCGTGACACTGGTTGAAAATCGTTGTTCTAATCTGCTACAGCAATTTAAATACAATAAATAGCCTGAACTATTGCTGTTTCTTTCTCTTTTGGAGTAAAATTCATGGGCTCTGTCATAGATATTTGCTACTCACCAACAACTGCTGTCTGCTGTAGTTCTGTGACCATGTCCTGAAAGGGATTCGTTACTACTAGTCAAATATCAGTTGAAGTGGGCAATTTGGGGATGTTCATTCTGAAAAAAGAAAGAAAGAAATATCAGAGAGCCCACTCCAAACCGGAGACTTCAGGGGTTTTGAGAATGTCTGACAAGAGCAGTGTTCTAATTTGAAATCCCAAGTAAGCAAGGAGTCAGTTTTGCTTCCACAAGCAGCTTCACAGCATAGTACCCTGCTAAGCTGTGCCCATACATTTAGACATCATTATAAAGTCCTTTTACTATTAGCTAAGAATTAACAATATGATATGATACAGGTGTTCATTTATGATATGAAATTTTCCATTTACTGATCTCAAAGCAAAATAAAAATAATTTCTGTTTTATGTATTTATTCACCTCTATTGAGTATCCAAAATTCTAAAGAACATCAACTAATTTTATTTAATAAAGTGACTTCATGCTGAAGAGTATTACCATATGTTACACACATATAGAAATCTATACTTTAGAGCAAGTGTCCACGCTTTTTTCTTTCACTAAAGGGCCAGATAGTAAATGGTGTTGATTTTGTGGGGCATATACTCTCTGTTGTAACTACTCAGCTATGTCCCTCTAGCCGTAGATAATAAGTCAATTGTCTAAAATGTTACTTATAGACACTGAAATGTGCAGTTTGTATGATGTTTGTGTCATGAAATATTCTTCTTCATTTTGTTTTTTTCAACCACTGAATATGCTAAACATTTTTAGCTCACAGACCATGTAAAAACAGTCTAGAGTCTGATCTGACCCAAAGGTCCCTTTGTCTGTCCCTGCGATCAGGGGTTTTAACAGCCACAGAAATGGCATGTCATTGAATCCAAGAGATCTACCCACAACACCAAGCTTCCAGTAAAAGACTGAATATTTTAGTAATTGATTATTTCTAAATATAATTGAACTTTTCAAAAGTAAAATTCCTAGGATACTTTATAGAGTTTTCTACTAATTGTTTTTGTTCTGAATATTGCTCACACCAAAACTTCTTGAATGTTCACGTGCATGGGAACAATCCCTAGTCATCCTGTTAGGAGGTAAACAGACACGTCCGATGTGGCACCTGAGACGTTCTAACAGGCTCACAGGTGATGCCAATTTTGCATGTTCTCCAGCCTGCCTTTGAGTAGCTAAGGCACAGATAAGAGTTAAAGAAGCCCCATTTGACCTCATAAACAGCTATGAGTCTGTGCGGAGGACTTTGAATGAACAAAATGTAATGGTTTTAAATGAAGGCATAGTCCCTAAAAAATAAAAACCAAAAGGCAAAACAATTAATAACCAAATTAAGAAGAATTACACAAAAAGCCCTCAATGCTTAACTTGCTAAGCACTGAGTACTCCAGCTACTATCAAAAGTATAGCTTTTATGCAGACCCCATTTTTTACATAACTCATCAAATATATTTTGCATTTTTGGTAGATTATCAAACATGTACAATAGCAATGTGCAGTTCAGTAAACACTGTAAGATAGAAGGATTATTAAAAATGGATATGTACTCCGTAGGCTTACATGTTGCATTTAACATGTGCACACATGAATATGCAAATATGTATGATTAAAATGCATTTGGTCTGAGGATTTCTAATGTCAAGTTTCAATCCCATGCAAATGAAGGGGGCTGAATACATAAACCTGTCAAAATCATGATTTTAATGGAAATGTCAAGATAACTTCTGAAAGTCAATATAATGATCTCTTTTATGCAGCACTAGGAAGGAGCCTGCAACCCTAAAAGAACTAGCCTCTCACCCTGCGCTATACATTTCATCCTATTACCGTCCTCAGCTCCATTATCTAAAGGACCAAGCTCTCCTCCAGTTCCAGGGCTAAATGATGTCGTGACATGACTGTCACCATATTTATGCCTCATACAATTAGAAAGGTTGTTGGGCATAATTCGACCTTTGGCAGGCTCTAATAGAATCCCGATTTCTTTCTTTTCCTCTTTCCCCTCCTTCATTCACTCCCATCTTTCATTTCAGGTTTTGGGAGTTTTTTGTTTGCTTGTTTTGCATGCTCTGTTTTCTTTTCCTTTCAAATAATCTGTTGCCCACTTACACTGGCATCATGTTGTATGACCACATCTAAACTTTTATAAAATGCAAATTTTATTCCAGCGCTTTCAAATTATTCTTTAAAACTGCCACTTGGGAGAGAGGGGTTACTTCCATTCACACCTAAATTCAACATCAAGTATTTTGCCCTTGAAAATTCTCTATAGCACTGTGATGTGAGACCTGAGGAGTCTCTCTGTTTTGCAGTTACTATTGTCTTTATCTGGTACTGCAGTACAGAAGGCTATTACCTATGTTTATCTTTGTTGCTTGGCTCGATCAAAATGCATAAAAGGAACAGATACTTTGATATGGTCAAGGGTCATGCATTTGGTGTGTCGGATGGTTGAGAAGAAAAGAGTGTTTGTCAGATTCTTCCATGCTGTTGCAAAGAGTAAAATTTACTTCTTTTTTTAAAGCTGAGTAGTATTTCATTGTGTAAATGTACCATGGCATTTTTATTCACTCATCTACTGATGGGCACTTGAGCTGCTTCCAAATCTTGGCAGTTGTAAACAACACGGCAATGAACATAGTGGTTTATACATTCTTTTGAAATAGTGTATTGGGGTTTTTTTGGATTTATTCCCAGAAGTGGAATTGCCTGGGGAGTATTATGCTAAGTGAAATAGGCCAGTCAGAGAAAGACAAGTACCGTATGGTTTCACTTATATGTGGAATTTGATGAATAAATTAAATAACCAAATAGAAACAGGTTCCTAGATACAAAAAAAAAAAAAAAAAAAAAAAAAAAAAACAGCTGTCATGGAGAAGACAGTGGAGCTGAGTGAAAAAGGTGAAGGAGATGAAGCAAAGAAAAAAAAACCCTCATAGACACAGCAGCATTGTGATCACTAGAGGGAAAGGGAGCAAGGGGAGGTAGAAGAGGGAAAGGGGGATAAACGGTGGTGGAAGGAGACTTGACTTGGGTGGTGAACACACAATACTATATACAGGTGATGTATTGTGGAATTGTACACCTGAAACCTATGTAATTTTATTAACCAATTTCATCCCAATGAATTCAATTAAAAATAAAAAGAACAGAGTATTTGTCAGAACCTTTACAGACTCCTACACTGTGTAACAATATTCTCTTTAGCATTTTAAGGTAATTTAAAATAGATTAAACAGAAAAAATTATGTTGCGCAAGTGCTTAAAAATAAGGGCAGTGTACTTCTTTGTCTATATACAAGTTCTGTCCACACTGTAACCAGCCTTGTAATACGAAAAATAGAGACATTTATTAAAGAAGATACAAGACACAAGAAACACTGTATTTAGGACAGTGATGCCTCAGTCCCCTTCAAAGTAGGCACCTTGGGACCTCACACAGTTCTCCCAATCACCATCAGTTGCCCCGTTGTATTTTCCTAAATCTCATTCATGGTTGGAAATCTCTTCCCTTTCAAAGGTGATTTTCATTTTGGGGAAAGCCAGAAGTAGCAGGGTGCCAAGTTTGAGCTGTATGGGGATGGAGTCAGCTGGGCAATTTGGTGTTTGGAGAAGAATTTCTGCGTGAGACATGTAGTACGAACAGTTGTGTTGTTGTGATCAAGCTGCCAGTTACCAGTTGCCCATAGCTGCAGCCTTCTGAATCATCCAAATAGTTTCCATGGAGGTATGTTCAAGTTTAACACAAAATTTGATATAGATTTGTTGCTCTACTCTGTCATTTTTTCTTTTTTAATTTTTTTCTTTTACCATTTAGTTACCTCATACTCCCCTCCCCACACCAATCACCATACTGTTGTCAATTCCTTCACCCCTTCACCTCCCCCACTCCCCACCAGCTGGCATCCTGCTCCCCATCTGTGAGTCTGTCCCCATTTTCCTTTTTAGTTTACTTTGTTCATCAGATTCTACACATGAGTGAAATCATACGGTATTTATCTTTCTCTGACTGGCTTAGTTCACCTAGCATAATTTTCTCCAGGTCCATCCATACTGTTGCAAAGGGTAAAATTTTCTTCTTTTTTTATGGCTGAGTAGCATTCCATGTGTAAATGCCCCATAGTTATTTTATCCACTCATCTACTGATGGACACTTGGGCTACTTCCATATCTTGGCGATTGTAAAGGACGCTGCAATGAACATAGGGTGCTTATGTTCTTCTGAATCAGATATATTCCCAGAAGTGGAATTGCTGGGTCAAAAGACAGGTACATTTTAAATTTTTTGAGGTATCTCCATACTGCTTTCCAGAGTGGTTTCACCAATCTGCCTCCCCACCAACAGTGCAGAAGGGTTCCCCTCTCTCTACCAGCATTTGTCGCTTGTTGATTTATTGATGATAGCCATTCTGACAGGTATGAGATGATATCCCACTGTGGTTTTAATTTGCATTTCTACGATGTTAGTGATGTTGAGCATCTTTCTATATGCCTATTGGCCATCTGTATTGTTCTTTGGAGAAGTGTCTATTCAGCTCCTTTGCCCATTTTTAAATTGGGTTGTTTGAGTTTTTGGTGTGGAGTTTTGTAAGTTCTTTATAAACTATGGGTATTAACCCCTTGTCAGTTGTAATGGCAAATATGTTCTCCTATTCTGGGGGTTGTCTTTTTATTTTGTTGGTGTTTTCCTTTGCTGTGCAAAAATTTTTAGTTTGATGTAGTTTTTTTCTTTTGTTTCCCTTGCCCAGAAAGATATATCTAATAAAATATTGCTATGAGCAATATTTGAGATTTTGCTGCCTGTGTTTTCTTATACACTTTTTATGGTTTTGGGTCTACCATTTAAGTCTTTGATCCATTTTTAATTTATTCTTGTGTGTAGTGTAAGAAGGTGGTCCAGTTTCATTTTTCTGCATGTATTTGTCCAATTTTCCTAACACCATTTATTGAATAAACTATCTTTAGCCCATATAATGTGCTTACTTCCTCCATTGAATATTAATTGACTATAAAGGTGTGGGTTTATTTCTGGGTTCTCTATATGCTCCATTGATCCATGTGTCTGTTTTCATGCTGGTACCATGCTGTTTTGATTACTATGGCCTTATAGTATAGTATAAATATAGTACAGTATATTAGGTAGCATGATTCATTCAACTTGGTTCTTCTTTTTCAGAATCTCTGTTGCTATGTAGGGCCTTTGTGGTTCCATATAAATTTTTGAAACATTTATTCTAGTTCTGTGAAATATGTCATTGGAATATTGATAGGAATTGCATTAAATTGGTAGATTTCTTTGGGTAGTATGGCTATTTTAATGATGTTAATTGTTCCTGTCCATGAACATGGTATGTGCTTCCATTTATTTGTATCTGCTTCTATTTCTTTCTTCAGTGTCTTATAATTTTCTAAGTACAGGCCTTTTACATCCTCAGTTATGTTTATTCCTAGGTATTTTATTCTTTTTGTAGCAATTTTGAATGAGATTGTTTTCTTAATTTTTCTTTCTGGCTCAGTCATTTTAAATGCAAAAGCCACAGGGTACACATGCTCACTCAACAGCCTCTACTGCCATCACTGATTAGTACTGTGAAGTTGTCATTGTTCATGCATGCACATTCCACTCCATTCTCCTTGGCTGCCTATTTACATTGATGTCATACAAACCATTTTTGTTATATTAACAATGGCTTGACTTTTTCCATACAGACCTTGTACATACATTAATATAATATACATTTTTTCATTTGTTTGTTTGGAGTTCAATATTAATTAATTTGTCCTGAATATACTTGGTTCTATAGTATACTGAAAATATTTTCTGTACCAAAGCCTTCTCAACACAGAATCTTAAGGTTCAGTCTCCTCCACTGTGTTTGTTAGTTTTTTAAGTATTCACTACATTTTCTTGTTGAAGTCCCTGATGACAGTGGCTCCCAACTGCAGAGACATCCTCACAGTGAATTTTCCCCTTAAGTAAGTAGTCTCTTACACTCCACTCACAGCTTCCTATTCTCAGTTAGATTTATTATATTATTTATTATACTCATTAGCTATTTATGGACTACCTACTACATAGAGAAAAACACAGTCCCCACTCTTAAGGAGTTTGTTGTCTGATAGGTAATATAGGTAAGAGGATGGATAACAACATGATGTGATCCGCTAGCTTTTAAATCCATGAATCAATCAATATATATTTATGAAAACTACAGATAATCATAAAGCCTTCATTAGAAGTAGATGTGGATGTGGGTATAAATACAGACACAAATAGGTTATTGACCCCAAAAAGACTAGAAACTAGTAGCTAGAAAAATAATAATGTAAAGAGAAAACCTTGTTAAAAGATATTTATGATAACTGCCATCTATTCTTATTAGAGGCAGAAAATCCATCTGATATCAATCTTTCTGTAGTAAGAATTCTTTTCATACTTTTTCTTCAATACTGGTAATAATATTTTATTCTTTGTTCCATATTTGCTGCATCTCAGAATGAATAATTTATCTCCCTATGCATTTTACTTTAAAAACTGACCACAGAAATCGCTCTATTTCTTTGGTCTTTCTTGCTGTCCTGTCTTTAATCTGCCTCTATTTTTGTACAGAGTGATTGTATTAGTCTGCTCAGGCTACCATTACCAAACACTATAGACTTTGCGGTTTAAAAACGAGAGAGTTGTTTTCTTTTAGTTCTAAATGCTACAAGCTCCAGATCAAGGCACCTGCTGAACCAGTTCCTGTGAAGACACACTCCCAGTACGAAGATGGTCAGCTTCGCACTGTGTGTTCACGGGGTCCTTCCTCCTTGGTGTGTGTGTGCAGAGGTAGAGATTGAGAGAGAGAGGGAGGGAGTTGATATCTCTTATCTAGACCCAAATCCTACAGAATCAGAGCCCTAGCCTTATGGCCTCGTTTAATGTCAATTACTTTTTTAGAGGCTCATCTCCAAACACCGAGAGTTACAGCTTCGACATCTGGGTTTTGGAGGAATACAAACATTCAGTCCATAACAGTGATCGAAATGATTAGTTAAATATTTGCTTATATTTATAATCTCAGTAATTAAACTTCCCCAAAACAAACAAAATGCTGTATTCCAGTTTGGGGTTTCAATTACATATAGGCCTGCTGTTGACAGTTAATACACATTCTGGCAGATAAAAATGCTAATTATTGAAAGCAAACACACACCATGCAGTAATGTCTAAACAATGTGAATCTCTAAATCAATAAAAATCACAGATATGTGTTATGTCATTTTACTAAGCAAGCAATTTATCTTCTGTACAGAGAGTAAAATACATATTTTTATAAATACATGTTCATTAAATACATTGCATTTTGCTTCATTCTACATAATTTACATAAAGTATAGTTCTGTCAAAGTTAAAACTTGGATTAATGTCTGAAGTGTGAAGTTATCCAATTTATATTCAGAGCTTTGTAGTTCTAATCAAATAACGATGGTCTTATCTAGACTAGGAAAATGGCTATCATTTACAAAAGAACTAGAATAGCAATTCATATCAAGATGGTACTATATTTATTTGTCAGTGTTTGATCAGAGTCTTTATTTGGACTTTAGCCATCTCTCTCTCTCACACACACAGAGTCTTCACCAAAGGGCTAATTTGTTATTTCACTTAAAATATACATCTAATCTTAACATGCTGGGAAAACAACCACAAAAAGAACAAAAAAAAAAAATGAATGCATAAGCGTACAGTTTCTTTTACAAAAAGGCACATGAGTGTTTTTGACTACCCAATTAGTTTTCCTGCCTCCTGTCACTCTGCTTTTTAATTTATCCACTGTCCTTCTTTCAAACTAGTCATTCTATACCACTGCTTTTTTTTTATTTTTCTCTCCCTTTTTTTTAGTCTGTTAAACATGACAAAATTTACCATCATATAATTGGCATGATGCAGTATGTGTCTATTTGTGACTAGGTCATTTCACTTAGCATAATGCCCATAAGATACATCCACTTTGTAGCACCTTACAGAATGCCCTTACTTTTTAAGGTTGGCTAATATACCATTGTCTGTAAATATCACGTTTTGCTTATCCATTCATTCATCAATGGACACTTGGGTTGCTTGGATACTTCAGCCATAGAGCAGAGTGCTGCTGTGAACATGGCTGTGCAGATATCTGCTTTTAATTTTCATGGATATACTCATATACCCCAAAGTGGAATTGCTGGGTCATATGGGAATTTTATTTTTAATTTATCTTTTTTTTACAATCCTTTGTTTACCTTTTTTTGGAGAGAGGGGAAGGAAAGGATAAAGAGAGGGAGAGAAACATTGATGTGAGAGATAAGCATGGATCGGTTGCCTCTCAGATGCACCCCCAACCAGGGACCAAACGCACAACGCAGGCATATGCCCTGACCAGGAACTAAAGCAGCGACCTGTCACCTTGCAGTACAATGCCCAACCACCTGAGCCACACCAGTCAGGGCTATTTCTGATTTCTCAAGGGACTTCCATATTGTTTTCCACAGCAGCTGTATGATTTTACATATCCATCAAAAATGCACAAAGGTTCCAGATTCTCCACATCCTTACCAGCATTTGTTGTTTCCTATTTTTTTATAGTAGCATCCTAATGAGTATGAGGTAGTTATAACATTGCTTTTTATCACATTGCTCCTTTGCTCTAAAAACCTTCCATAGCTCGCTATTTCCTTGCAAACTACAAGTGCAAAGCTTTAACACAGAGTCCCATTCCCCTAACCCTACATATAAAGCCCCCTGCAGTCTTATTGATGTCCTTATTACCTCTTAAACTTTACATGTTTTCTCTTATAATAGCATGCATATAAGAAAAAACCTTATTTCTAAGGTTTCTTTGTAGTGACACACACTTCTTTTTACCAAATCCAGTGTTTCTCTGGAGAGCAACATTGGCATTTGGGTCAGAACAGTTTTTCCCTCCAGAGAATTTTCCTGAAACTTTCCAGAATATTAAGAGGCCCTAGTCCATGCCCATTAAAGGCTGATAGAACTCTTATATCGTAGTGACACCTGGCAATGCTTCCATATATTTCTAAGCATCACTATGCAATACTCTTTTGGTCATAAGTAGCAGAAAATCCCAATCAATCTGGCTTAAGGAAGTGGGTGAGCGTACTAGCTGAGGGAACTGAAAAGCTCAGAGCGAGGTTTATGATTTCAGGTACATATGGACTTACTACTGTCTAAAAGATTTGTTCTCTCTCTGCATACACTTGTACTTGTCTAGTATATTTAGAGAGAGGCCCTCCTCTTCTGTAGGCTTCCAGTGGTGTTAGGCTTCCATCCTCGCAGCTCTATTTCAGGCAGGGTAGAGCTCGTTTCTTTCCCAATCACTCAGGCAAAAGTTCCACTTAGGTTCTGAATTGTCTTGGCTGGAGTCGTGATCCTTTTATAAAGGAATCACTGTGGCCAGAGAAATGTAAGCTTCCTTTGCTCACTTCTCAAACCCAGTGTAGGATATGGGCTACAGTTTGAAAATGGGTAGCTCACCTCACCCATTCTTTGCTACCAAAGAAATACAAGGCACTGTTAGCAGAAAAGAGAATAATGAATGCTAGGTAGCAAAATGGCAAGAGGAAGTGACCTATAAAAATTTTAGTTGCTTCATCTTAAGAAAACAATTTTAATTCCGAGTCTCCTCCAAATCTATAAAATATAAATAATGAGCTGTAGCTGGTGTGGCTCACTGGATTGAGCACTGGCCTACAAAGCAATGGTCGCCAGTTTGATTCCCAGTCTAAAGCACATGGCTGGGTCCCCAGTGTGGGGTACATGGAAGGCAACCGCACATTGATAATTCTCTCCCTCTCTTTCTCCCTCCCTCCCCCTCTCTAAAATAAAATCTTTAAAAGATAAAATAAAATATAAATAACGACAACTACCCTGCAGGTAGTGTAAAATCCAACATGGAGAGTATCTTACCTAAGACCTAGGACACTGTGCTTAAAGCAGGTCTCATTCCCTTTGCATTTCTCTCTCCCATGCTAGTCAGGGATGGTTTTTAAAAGAATTGACAATTGGGCCCTGGCTGGTGTGGTTCAGTTGGTTGGGTGTTGTCCTGCAAAGCAAAAGGTGGTTGGTTCCATTCCTGATCAGGGCACGTGCCTAGACTGCGGTTTTGGTCCCTGGTTGCGGCATGGATGAGAAGCAACCTATTGATGTTTCTCTCTCACATCAGTGCTTCTCTCCCACTCTTCCCCTCTCTCTAAAAATAAATAAATAAAATCTCTAAAGAAATAGTCATAATTGACAAGTGGCAGGCGTGAGCACCACCCATTCACACTGGGGAACTTGACCTGTCCAAGTGGAACCCTGACAGTCCACTACACCAGTTATACAGCTGCTGATTAGAGTAGGTCCCGGTGAAAATCCTTCATGATCAATTCTGTTTGCATTCATCTCTCTCAATACTTCTGACACACGGTAGACCTTTTAGAGATTTCTGTCCAAAATTTTTATCACCGAAACCAACAGTTTTACCCCTACCTCTCTGCATTTTATAATTTTAACTATTTTGTCTACATAGTACTTGCATGTAGTCTGTAAAACTTGTTTTTAATCATTCAGTTACTTGTTTTGAACAGTAAAGACACATGCCCATTAAAGCTATATAAACACATAATTCATGTAATTCCAACGTAAAACAATGGCAGGTACAGAAGGTGCCTGCACTCATTCTACCTCATAAACCAGAGGGCTTTGAGGAGCCCTGGTTGCAAAGGGTGGGGTGTGTGGAGCTGAGCTCAGGAACCCATCCACTCCCAGTGTTCCCGTGGCTCCGTGCACATGGACGGAAAGCTACTGATGCTGGGTAGAGGGGATGGTGTTCAGAGTCTGACTCCCAGCTTTGCACTTAAGGTTTCTTCACCTTTTTGATCTTCAGCATCTTCACCAAGAGAATGTAAATTGTAACTCCAAGTTTTCAGGGAGAATATGAGAATTAAAGGTGTACTACACAAATTCCTAACAAGTAGCCATTAGGAAAATAGCCTTTACATTTTATGAAAATGATGATTTTTTGTGACATTTCGGCTACCTTCGATGATTACTTTAGCCATTACCAATGTGTCATTCTAGCCACCTTAGTTTATTGGGAGACTTTTCGTGTCCATGAGTTACTATTCTCTGCTTTGCCTGCAACAGGTATCAAGGGATGGGAGAAAGAATGCATGCATGAATGAGAAATTTTTAAGTAGGCCTTTGAAAATGAGAATGGACATGATCTGGGGAATCTTACAGGGTAAGCGAAAGCTGTAGAAAAAAAATGTTTACAACCAAATTTAAGGTTGTGGGTTTTTTTTGTTTTTTTTTTTTGTATACCAAAAATATATCAAATTTTTGTCATAATTTTTAAAAGATGAATTTAATTTTAAAACAATTTGATAATATTAGGCAAAACTGATACTTTTACAAAGACTATTAACACTAAACATTCATAATAGGTTCTGATTCTCAGAAAGAGGCCTTATATATTACAGAAGCCAGAAATGAGGGTCTGAGTCAGCCACTCCAGTTCAGCATTTTCAACTTTAAAACATGTGCTTGTCTTAGGTAATCTTTCCAATTTTATCATTCATAGATTCTGTGATCCTTTGCCAAGATGGTGAAAGTACTTGTCAATGCATTTCCAAGTGGGCACGCTAAGTGGGTTCAAACAAAGGCAGAAAGGGCTACTATTCTCTGGAGCTCATATTTTATTAAAATAAAAGTAAGCAAATACATGATTTGAATAAACCCTACCTTATTCAAGGCAACATAAATTGCCTTGAATAAATCAAGGCAATATGATAAGGAGTAAGTGTCAATAGCCAAATTAGTTGAGTGGCCTGGGGAAGTCTTTCTGAGGAAGAGAAATCTGAGCTACATGGTGAAGGAGGAAAGGGCCCACCAGGCAGGGGTTGAGTGGGGAAGGAGCATTGCAGAACCTCCAAAGTCCAAGTCCTGGGAGCCAGCTGGGATTTGCAGGGCAGAGCCAGAGGGTGAGAAGTCTGTTTGCACTGCAATAAGGTGGTGGACCATGGTGAAAAAATACCCTGGGTGAGTTAGATAGTACCTAGATCCTAGAGAGTTTCATAGAGATTTCATAGAGCTATCATAGATCTATAAGAGTTTAGATTTGTGATTTTATTTTTCTAAGTACTTTGGGGAGTGATAGTATTGGATTTGTGTTATAACGCTTGGGTGCGTGAAAAATTCACATTCCTAAAAGCTAGAATTTATTTATTTTTTAATGGTGAGGTCCTGGTTCACATAAAAAGAAACTGTTGTAAAAGGATGATTTGGCAATAAACGTTTCTTCCAAGTGTCTACCGCTATTTTATTCACACATCCGGATCAGTACTTAAGGAGCAGGTTACAGTGCCATTTAAGCGAGTCAGTTCCTGGCTGCATAGCCATTGCCAGCATGTTCATGTGTTCCAGTTGTTTTTTAAACTGCGTTTTACACCAGGGAAAATTGCACACAGTAAATGTCAAGGATTCACTAGGGGCATTGCAGTTTCTGAGGCATGAAGCTAATACATATTTGTCTCATTACTGTCTGCCGATCAACTTTATTCTGCGGATGGTGAGGGCTCACAGCTCGTGGGAGATGGAGTTACAAACGACCTTTGGGAGGTCCTGGGGACCACAACTTCCCAAATTCACAACAGTGTCATGTCATTAATAAGAAACTAAGGAAATGATAGCCACAGGCTTTCTGATACTTGATTTCCTCATAGAAACAGGTGTATGTATGTGGGGGGGGTTCATATTTTTCAGCTCTGATACATCCAATCCTAAATTGAAGACAGCATAGGGTGTTGAGTGGGCAGCCTAACCCACTCCTGTGGTTTCCATATTAACCAACAATTTTCCTGAGGTAAACATGTTTTGCAGGATCATCAGGCTGTTAATGGTCTTTTGCTCGAATCATTCCAAAAGACAGAGGGAAAGAAAATCCTGATTTCTGGGTGAGGGCAATGATGCAGTGTGGGTGTCAGACTTTTTTCTTCCAATCTATGTTTATCTAGATATATTCTTTATTGTTTTAATCATGTATTATAATTTTCGGAGTAGGTTATGTTATTGTAGTATTGTACTTCCATTTTATTTGAAACAGCAATTCTCAAAGTGTTGTTGTTTTTTTTTTTTCCCTCTATGGGATTTAGTGGTAAAAGGCATCTTTAAGTAACTTCTATTGATTAACTGGAATATACTTATAATCCTGGGGCTTCATCTATCATAAGCCTTCCATCGGTGATGACTTATAAATAGTGTGAGACATGCCTGCAACTGCTTCTGTTTTCTTCTGTTCTATCCAAATGCAGTGCTAAGGGGCCATCCCTCCATTCCATGCCCTTGTCTTTGGTCATGGCTCTGCCTTCTTTATCGGTGAGATTATATGCAGGATATTAGTAACCTTTGCCAGTGTTTGTGGCGTAAATACTCGACTGTGACTGATAACAAGCAACTTGGAAGATTCCTGAATTTTTTTTACAGTCATAAGTATGTAGAAGGGATAAGAAAATATCTGGCAGGTTTACTTCTCAAGAAAATCCCCGTGCACGGTGCAGGAAGCTGCAGAAGAGAAGCCTCCTGATGCATGGGGGAAAGGAGGCACCAGGATGACCCCGAGCCCCGGTGGATGAGGGTAGGCCCTTGGGTGGTAAAGTCTCATTCAGGGCACTGGACTGGTTCCTTTGTAGCTTCCTGTTAGTGACTGGAGAGTCACCACTCAGGCAGGGACTGGGTGGTCTCTCACAGCCCCCACCTCTGTGGTCTGCCTGTGGCTGTGTGGCTGTGTGGGCTCCTTTCTCCTGCTCCCTACACCACCATTTTCCTGTGTCACAACTATTTAATGTTTTGTCAGTTATTGTTAATAGTTAAAGTTTGGTCCCGTTCTTTCAGAATGAGACCTCAGTTACCCTCATCTCTCCCCAAAATAAGTTCCAAAAATACTAGGTTACTCAGCAGTATTTTCCCTAAAATAGGCTTAAAGGGCCTACTTTTTGAAGCCAAATCTTTATTATTGATACATCTTTGATTTCGATGTCAGTTGCATTCTTCCCCAAAAAAGAAGGTGATTGTGATGAAATAAAGGAAGGGAAGGCAAGACCACATCATTTGATATTCCAAGGTAATATCCTGCTACCAGTAAAACACTGATAATATAAATCTCTCATGTCATTGAAATGTAGTGTTTTGGCAAAGTGTCAGAGAAGACTGGGTGTAAATCTTACATAACCAGATATCAGAGTAACTATGTCACTCAATGAAGAGCAACCTTACTTTGAGTAGAATTTAGTTTACTATTTACAGGAAAAGCAGATCCCTCACCTACCGTTAGTCATGGTTCCAAGGACTCATCACTAGTCAATGCCAACACTCCAGAGGAAGCTAGAATTCAGCCCCTGACTCTTTCTCAGCACATGAGCCACTATAAGCATCTTGAATTCAGCACTGGAGAGGAAAGTGTGTGGCAAGTCTCAATGAACATATCTACATACATTTTTCTTATAGTAAGCAATTAGCTTTCTCTTAATGTTTATAAGATAGCTCTTCACTTTGTGTGCTATTTTAATCTACATAAAAACCTATAGTAGTAAACATATATGTGTGCATATACAAGGACTGTCCAGAAGTAGTTCAAGCGTTGTCAATATAACAAGAAGGGTTTGTGGGACATTAATGTAACCTGACAGCAAAGGAGAGTGGACTGGAATGTGCGTGCACGAACAATGACGACTTCGCTGTACTAGTCAGTGGGAGTAGTAGATGCCAGTGAGTGAGCCTGTGTACTGTGTGGCCTTGCATTCAAAATGACTGAATGAGTAGAACAACGAATCTGCATCAAATTTTGCCTTAAGTTTGAACACTCGTCCACAGAAACTATTCGGTTGATTCAAAAGGCTGAAACTCTGGGCAACTGCTGACTGGCTGCTTCATGCATCATATCTTGTGTAGAGTTTTTTGGTCAAACATCAAATCACCCAGCTCACTCAGCCCACCTATAGCTCAGATTTGGTTTCCTGATACTTCTGGCTTTTCCTAAAACTAAAATCACCTTTGAAAGGAAAGAGATTTCAGACTAGTGATAAGATTCAGGAAAATATGACAGAGCAGCTGATGGCAACTGGCCAAACTATGTGAGGTCCCAAGGTGCCTACTTTGAAGGCATCATTGTCTGACATACAATGTTTCTTGTGTCTTGTGTCTTCTTCAGTAAATGTCTCTATTTTTCATAGTATGTGGCTGCATACTTTCTGGACTGGCCTTGTGTGTGTGTGGGTGTGTATATTCAGATATATGTGTGTATATATTTAGATACCTAATTTTGGATTTCCAAATGGAAGAAATAAATGCCTCACAATCTGAATAGATATTCACAGAGAGATAAATGATAGAATATGCATTTTGTAAATTTATTTTTCCTCAGAACTCTTGATACTCAGAGTTATCATCATATATTCTTTCTAGACATTTCAGAATCTTATCAAAGAAATTCCTGTTTATGAATCAATCAGTTTAATGTGGCTAATTAACAGTTTTAGCCTGAGAACCAGTGATTGGTGTTGGGATTATGGTATTTAATGGTTTTTAGATAAATGCTGGTTAATATTTTTTTTCCAAAAAGTTGTAACTAATTAAGAACCCAACTTTACATCTATCCCTTTGGCAATTACTAGAAGAGGTTAAATAAATAAAAGTCAATAAAAATATTGAAGAGTATATGTTATAATTCAATGTGCTTTCACTACTCTGAAATAAATATGTCCCATTTTGATGTTTATCTCAAATCAGGTTTTTTTGTAGATAATTCCCATGATTTAGTAATCAAGTTATACACCATTCAGGGAACCATGTTTCCATGTAATTCCTTAATTAATATGAAAGTGGCAGAAACAAGGATGATTGGATGTGGACATTTTTCAGAAGTTCAGTGAATATGGTGTTCAGCCAGATGAAATGTAGTATGCATAACTCAAAAAACTGTGAGATGTGCCTGTATAATGCCAGGGATGTGAGTTTAAACAACTTTTTTCAGTTGTACATATTGTGGAGGGAAGACACCAAGAGTATGGGAAGGCAGTTCAAGATGGCTGTTTTAGTCAGCGGAGAAATGTCTGTTCCTTGCTCCATGGACTCATTCTAGGACCCAGAATAACAGCAGTCCTGCCATTTTCCAAGATGACTTCTCAGATAACTCTAGTCTGTTGTCAGGAATTTGCAGGCCGTGTGAGAGCTATGGAGGAGCACCCAGAGCGGGTTTCTTGGGCCAGGCATTAACTAACGTACCTCATATCCATGCACATCCCATTGGGGGAACTGAGTCTAATGACCATGCCTCACTGCAGGGAGGGCTGGGGAATGTGGTGTAACCTGCATGTTGTGTTAAACCACACAGAAAGAAATCAGTGACAGGCTGAGGTCAACAGCTCGGCCATTGGCTGGTAGAGAGACCAGACTGGAAGTTAGGTGTAAACTACTTAACTTGTTGACCTAGTGTTTTCCTGGACTTATGGAAGATACCTATGAAAACATTTTTTGAGGAATGTTGACCAAGGCCAAAAATTTTATCCTCCATCATGCCCTTACTGTAGTTGCAATTTCTTTTAAAATGTGTGTGATGAAGCAGAACCCCTGACATTAACATGGAAACTCCCTGCCTTTGCATGTCCTAACGCATGAATATCTCTTTCACCCCTCTGGTTTCAATAGGTTTGGGATCAGGTAGTTGGAGGGCTTCACCTGTGTTAGGAATCAACACAGGTTGATTCCTCCCTTATTTTCATCTAGAGCTTTCACACAACACAGATAGTTTTTCTTACTATCTGCCAAAACTAACATCACTAAAATAATGAGAGCACGTTTTATGAAGGCATAATATGACCCACTGCTGGGAACATGTCACCTGAAGCATAAGCAGTTAGATCTGGTGGTTGGATGCTCTGCTGATGATTTTCCTTAAATAACTTCATTATTTAATGAGAAGTGTTTAATTATTTAAGTGACATAAAAGATGAGGTTGTGGTATTTATAGCTAGGTTGTATTTACTGATTTTAAGACTTTTTGACTTTATATTGGAGTCATAAGCATTTCACAAATCCTGTCTGGTGGGGAACCTCTTTCTACATTTAGAGAAAAAATGGTCTCTATGCCCTGAAGCCTTCTGTGTTTTTCTTACAGGGTCCCTGTGATAACTCTGTCTATAGATAATGAAATTCCCACTCCCCACCCCTGCCAATGTTCTATACTGTCATTAGGGATTGCTATCATCACAATAATAAACATAGCAGCAAGAAGTCAACATCATTCTTGCCACCTTTACTTAGTTAATGCTCCGTATGGATTAGACACTGAGGGGTTTCATTTATATAATTTTGCAGCAGCCCTGAACTATAAATTATAATCTACATGTTATTGATGAGGAAGCTGTAGAAATCTGACCAATATTAAGACAAGAGTAGAAACAATAGAAACAAAAGCAAAAACTCTCTTGACTATTAGAATTAGGATTCTCACTAACTTTTAGAAGAAATTTGATTAACTTTAAGTCCTGGGCTTTCTTTCGGCATTACCCCATGTTCTCCCTGACACACAGAGGACGAATTTGAAAACACGCCCATGCCCTTCTATCCTCACACCCACACCATAGTGGGTGAAGCTTTTGATTCCTGTGATTAAAAATTGATGTGAGAGTATGCAGTAGTGGAGCCTTCAACTCAAACAAGCAATGTGTATATATAATGCGGAAAACAGCAGAGAGGAGACAAAAGGAGCGAGGTGCCTTCCACAACCTCAGTGAGAGATTCCAGAGAGACCCGTGTGATCTTCAGCACTCACAGCCAATGGACAGCTCTCACCCAGGCAGGACCTTTCTTTTAGCAACTGCTCTGCACAAGCTGCACTCTGGGGGTTCCATGTACCTGGCGCTTCCTGGAGTTGTGAGTAGCAAAACCTACACATCGAATGAAGGTGTCCTGTGTACAAGTCACTGAGGGCCAAAGGTGTCGCCAGGAATCATCTCAGGAAAGATAGAAAGGAAAAAAAAGGGGAGGGGGAAGAAATAGGTAAATGGAAAGAAAAAAAAACAAAATTATGAAAATTGTATTAAACATGTAAAAATGTGTATATACTCACCAAAAGACATGTAGATCATTAGTTGAGACATAAAGGGAGAATGAAAGGAAGGAGGGGAGAGAGGAAATTTGTAGGATAGGATAGGTTAGGGTGGGGTGGAATATATTTCTTTGGTTTCCTTGTCCTTAGTAAGTTGGGGTTATTTTATGGCAAGCAGCCCTCAGTAATAGTTGATATAAAGAAAACAGTAACAAGTGATGAAGGAAAGCTGTATGGGAGCTTGGTAGCTCAGCAAACAGAAGGAACAACTTGAAACTTACAGTTCATTCAAGCAGCTGACTTGGGGATGAATTTGCTGCAATCATTTTCCATCCTTAGCCATCTGTTTAAGGATGCAAAATACCCTTGGGTGTTTCATAGGTCTGGCTCTACCCAGGTAGGCCATAGGCCCATCACTTGGAAAGGAACAGAGAGAGGAGGCAATGAATGCACACAGCGATCGCCAGCCAGTTCCCACAAAGCTCTGCACTGTGGGGAGGAGTGGTTCTTTAAGGTAAAGTCCTGACAGTCACATGGGAGAGAGCAAATAGATGCTGCGCAGCCAGTGCCATGGGGCCCTGCCATTCCATGTTGCTGTGCCAGGTCCACAGACCTCAATTCTCCAACAGTGCTTGGGGTAGTTGGTTGAAATTCCCAAAATCAAAGAAAAATTACACTAACAAGGAAGCTTTTATTCAAGACTATTGCAGTAGAAGAAATAGGGGTTGAATTCAACTTCCCTGGAACAAAAGTAAAAGAGTTTGCAAGCATTGAGGTCAGGTAGTGGGAAATAGGGAGGGTATTAGCTGGAAAGTAATTAGTATATTAGGGTATTAGGTGGGAAGTCAGTCCATGTGATTAGGTGCCCTCTATGTTTGTTAATTTGTGCTTATTGACTAGGTGTCTACCCTCCAGCGGAGGAGATAGGGGTGCTGTCTTTTCTTGATGATTCTGTTTTGAAGGGGTACATCCCAAGTCTTGAGAAAGATATTCTTTGGCTCCTACAGCTGGCAAAGGGCTGGGAGAAGATTTACATCTCAAAGGGGCAGAGAAGAATTTGTACTTGAACATCTAAGAAAAGGGAGGTCAGGGACCTCAAGTCAGAAAGAAATCTGTGTGAGGTTGAATCAAGTCGAGGGAAATGTTACAGTCTTCTTGATCAGTAATTATGCATCCTGTTGATGAAAACTTACACTGTGGGTGCCTGAGCTTCCCACGTTGCCTTCCTGCCCCTGCTAGGCCACTGCAGCCCACTCTGGTCCTATTCTCTCACAATTAGATAGAAGCCTCTTGTTTATCCTCCTCCACGGCAGCAATAGCGCGCAATGGTGCTGTCCAAAACTCCCAAGGAAGACCTACGCCTAACAGCAAGAATTAGAGCGTATGGTGGGGACAACTTAAAAACTGGAATCAGACATCAAAATTTTTGAAGTTGCGCCTTCATCGCCCCACTCCGCTACTTCATTGTTCAAATAGTCACCCATCCCCCAAAACCTTTTTTCTCCAGCTTCTTGGAACCCCAAGCCTGCTCTTCCTCTCACATCCTCCTTCTTAAAGCTCCAGGGCAAAGTGTAACATTCCCTTGGCATTATCATGCAAAGCAAACTGCCCTTTCTTTGTTTCCAGCTAACCAGGCCAGCTAAACAGGAGGACTTACCCATGCATATTTAAATAAGAAGTTTTCTAAACAAAAGAGCTTTTCAGTCTGCTTTCCACATTGAAAAGACTAGCAAAAATTTCAAAGAAGTTAACTTTCTTTTATGTCTTAGATCAAATTGATATGCTGACTTCAAAAATCAGAGTACCAGTGCGCTTACCTGAGGGTATAAAAAGGGGAAAAGGGAAGAAAAAGGCAGTAGAAATTTTAGTTTCTCCCTCTGCCTTGAGAAGGGGAAGACTGACTTGCTTGTTTGCTTGTTTGTTTGTTTGTTTGTTTGTTTTTAATCTGAAAAAATGAGGGGCACGGAGAGAGGGAAACTCTCCAAACCAAAATAATAATGAATGTAAGCACTGTGATTGTAAGATTTTTTAAGGACTGATTTTTCTACTTACCTGTGTCTTTTAAATATTTATATTTATTATTTTCATAACTGAAAAGTAAGTCAAGATAGGATGTAAAGTAAAGATAGAAATAAAGTGCTCAAAAATAATACTGTCATTGACATATAGACAGATAGATAGGCAGGCAGTCATAATTATAGAATTGCCAATCAAGCACCTGATGTGACTTATACTTAAAAATACAGAAGATACTAAAAAGTAATTTTCTACCACAACTAAATGGAAAAGATTTATACTCCCCCCCCCCCAAATAAAGGCCTACCCCTCAGCAGCAGGCAGTCCTAACAAAAACACAGGTGAAGTATGGGTGTAAAAGACCTTTCCTGGTTGTGGTATCAGTGATACCAGGGCACAAGTGTTTTGCTCCCTGGACGTATCTGGGCTGTAAAGATGTTTAATTCGATACGGAATTTTAAAAAACCTCTATTGTTCATTAAGAGCAAAAACATTTATGAAAATAAAGATTTCACTTTATCCTTTTTAAATTTAAAAATGTGACAACAGGCTTTTATTTCTATGTAATAACAATATGCTCCCTGTCACATACCAAACCCAATAAGCACAGACAGGGATTGAATCTGTATGGGACCTTTATTCAGATGGCCGGCGATCTGAGAAGATGGTGGGTTCAAACCATAATGGACTGTCTTACATTTCCTTCCAAACCAGCCTTTTTATAATAGAGATCAAAGTGCGGTGAGGGGTTTTGAAATTCAGGGAAATTTAGATTAAAAAACAACTGCATTCTGGCCCTAGGCTATTAGCTGTCCCCCTTGGCTGGTGATGTCTGTCTCTCCCTGGAACACAATGGCCCCAGCTGTGCCTCAGCTGTGTCCCAGGCTATGGTCTTTAGTGTGCCCCCGGAGGGTAGCTATCTCTCCGGAGGGGTGAGCAGTACCTCCGCTTCCTGAAACAATAACTTTAATATATGCTTTACCTACTAGGCTTATCAGCTATTTATCTTAAACTAAAAATTTCCCACTCTTGAGTCCCCTGTCAATAGCAATAGGTGAAATAACTGATATTCCTCCCAACAAAAAAACAAGGCACGGATGTTCCAATGACAGAGATCCACTTGGCAGGTGTCGGACTGGTCCTGTGGCGTTGATGACTCTGGGTGGGACAGATGTTCAAAGAACAGTCCCTATCCCCTGTCCCCCTGCAGGTGTGTTCCTAGTGTCCTTGGACACTGCCTCCTCCACTGGGGAACTCTGTGGGTCTCAACTCAGGCGTTCTCCTTTATTTAGCCTCTTCCAACTCTCCCTAAACCACTGACCTTTAGTGGTCCACCTCTGTTGAGCTCAGGTGTTTTTCCTAGCCAGCAACCCTTTCAAGACACCGAAGTTAGCTCTCCCTTTCTTGGAGTCCACAACTGACCTTTCTTCTACCCCAAATAGAAAGACAACTTGATTCCATGATAGCCTCTTCTTCTGGAACCTATTGTTGCTGGCCTCTGGACCTCAGTACACACTCAGAAATGACAGAATAGGTCACATTTAGCTTTTTCTTTATTGGCAGGGAATAGGTATCTTTTATAATAAATATACTCATCCTCTGCCTTGTATTTATCGTAGAGCAACTGAATGCAGCTTTGAAAGCCAATACTGGAGAGAGGCAGGTGCTGATGTAAAGGAAAGTGGCCTTATTCAGGTGCCAGCAACCTGGAAGATGAGGGACTTGCAGCTCAAAGCCTGTCCTCTCATGTCAGGCATCCTGGCTAATTTATACAGGGGAACCTGGGAAAGAGGGGAAAGAAGGAATTTCTGGCAATGTGTAGTTTCTCGGCTCTGCTCTTGGGTGGGTCCAGTGTCATGTCCTACATCTATCATTATGAAGTTTCATTGCTCCATCTGCAGGTTCAATGCTAGTATCTGGGAACAGGACATGCAAGCAGCATTTCTGTTGGTTCTGATAGTAGTGGCTGCCACTAGCCCATTTTCTTGTGGTCAGGGCCATTCCTTGGTCAAGTAGGAGCTGCAACTGCTGCTGTCTACAAAATACTCATAAGGAAGTTTTAATAAATCTTCTATGAGTTTTTTAGTACAGCCTATTCTATAATCAACACCTGAACTGTTTACTTCAATCACTGTTACAATAGCACACATATACGGTTACTTGATCAAAGTCCTTATATTTGGTTGTACCTTAGCTCTCTAGCTTTTGACCCAGGGATCAGCTGGTCTCTTAATCTTCTGGAAATTACTTCAGAGTCCACTGGCTCCAGACACAAAGAGTCAGGAGAATGATGTCTACCTCCCCTGTGTATTTGAGCCCCAAGGGTATGGCACAAGCTCCCTAATGGAAGAGCAAAGACCCGGGAACACTTCATTTAAGATTCCAGGAGGCAGGGTTAGGGCTTGTTTGCAGAAATGATGGTCTGTGTCTGGTCCACCACCCAAGCCAGTGGTGCTGCTACATAAGGATGCTCCACTTCTCTGTTGAGTAAAAAGTTGAGTTGAGCTGGTAGAGAAAAATGTGCTGTGGCAAATTGACCATGAATAAAACAAATTTACACGTTTCTCCTGAGTGTCGATTATCTAAAAATCTGCCAAGAAATTGAATTGCCTGTCAGCTGCCCAAATTATTTTACTCGCTCCTATTGAAAGTCTTGGTGGGGTAGGTTTTTTTAAAAGGAAAAATAGGAAATGAGTTGGAAATAATTGATCAAACTTGAAAATAACAATATATAGAGTCACACTTCGTTCATGCAACAGGACACTTTCCATTGAATTCTTCTTTCATCTATCCAGAGAAGACAGAAACAGACAGAAGGCCCAGTGTATGTGGTACAACTGTTTTACATGAGGTTTGTTGATATTTTTGATGTGACATTGAAAATTAAGAATCGCCATCACTCTGGAATGACTTTTCCTTTTTAAATTAATTAAGAGTGAAACCAGTCCTTCAATGAAATACAAATTAATGTAAAGAGGATGAACACAGAGGGCAGAATTGCTGTAATGCATTAAATTCGGGTTACGATATTCAAATTCTACGACAGTGCATGTTCCCCTCATATGTCTCAACCCACACGTGGGGTAGATGTCTTATTTGTTCCTCAGCACTGCTTTTATATTAGTCTCCCTCAAATTTCCCCCCAGATCCTCACTTTGAAACTCAGGCTCTCAGATTACATCACCAGTATCCCCACTGCTGCTGTCTGGCAACACCAGAGTCCCAGGTCGTTTCTTCTCATTTCTAGATCAAGGTTCCCCATGGCTCACTGTCATGCTCACCAACACACTGCGGCTGTTTTAACTCACAGCAATAGATGTTCCTTCTAAGACCTCCTATACTCATTTTTAAACTTCTCTTCTTCAAAGATTTTTGGTTCTAACCTCTTTCAGTTCCTCACTCCCAAGGTCAGACCTGGAGAGGATGTCTTAATCAGACCTGATCCACAATAACCACGCCCTTTCAATGATAACAATTATGTGCACCCCAGTCTCTGATGTGCACCTTTAATTTCCCTCTAGGATGTGGCCTCCGTGAATAACATTCGTACCTCCAGTCAAGGGACTTTGTCAGCTTCTCACTGTTTCTCACTTTTGACATCCTTCCCCTGTCCCTAAGCATATTAATTTTATGGTCAATTGTTAGAATCACTTCCTTGCCAGAATTTTGACTTCCACTGCTTTCACTTCATCAGACTAATTTATAAAAGCAAAACCCTACAAAAACAAAATGTCCGTTTGTGTCATGCATAGCCCTGGGCACATGGGGACACATGGCCATGCTGGCCTCACTGAAGTTTCACAAACAAAAGTATCAGTTGAGTCTGTCAAGGTGCCAATATTTTAAATTCCCAATTTAAGCATTTTCCCCATTTTCTTCATTAGCAATTTTACAGCTTCTCTTGAAACCCACAACAGTCATTACCCAGTTTTGTTCCCAGCTGGGGATACTGCTTCGTACCTCGAGAAGATGATGGATCCCATCCAAAGCAATCTCCACACACCCCATCCGCCTCATCTGCCCACCTGCTCGCATTTGTTCTGTCTTGATGCCTAGTACCATAGCCTTACCTAAACTACTCCCTGTGTTGCGTGTTAGATCCTGCTGCCTTCCCCAGCCTCTGTCTCCTCTACCTTTACCCAGTCTTTCAAAAAGCCTTTGTGTCTCCAGTGTCTGTACCTCTATAAGAGATGTAGCATCCCATCTTTTTAATTACCAGCCTGGTCCCAGCAACCACCATCGATATCTCTAATGTGAATTGCTACAAAAGCCCCATGGAGGGTCACCTGGCTTGGAATCTTTGCCTGATGTCACCCTCTACCCCACCTATCATCAGAGAATGTCCATTAAATTCAAGTCCTATCATGTCCTTCCTCAGCCTGACACCCCACAATGGTTTCTTATTTTGCTAAAATGCCTCCATTCTTAGAATGGCCCAAATGGCAGTTTTGCTTTCTGACCTTATCTTCCACACACCCTGATCCAACACTGGGGATGCTCCCTCTCCCCTGAGCCCCCTTAGAGCTTGTTGTACCCAGAATGCCTTCAGCTGCATAACTCCATGGCATGTTTGCTCACCTCTTTCACGTTGTCTTCAAACGTGACCTCCTAAAGGACCACCTACTCTGACCACTGTATTTGCCCTATCCAACAAATTGACTCTGTCCCTCTTCTTCCATTGTTCCTTATTCTACTTTATCTTTTCATAATGTTCATCACCTTCTGAAGTATGAAATAATTAAAGTACTTGACTTATCTGTTCAGTTTATTATTTATCTACTATTTTCCGCCCTAGAATACAAAATCCTCTTGGCTGGGTATCACTATTTGCTTCGCTCACTGATGTGTCCTGCAGGGTATCACCTGGCGTAGAGCAGATCAACACATTGTTGAGTCTATTAACACTTTCTTATTGTCTGTGCTCTGTACTTCTGCTTGTGCAACTTTTTTTTTTTTGGTTTAATGTTTCTGCATTGTAAACACAAAGGTATTCATATTCTTCATCACTTAGTAAATTGAATCATATTTATTTTTATTAGAATGACTATGATTTACATGTCAGATTATATTTTCTTTGGTGATGGCACCATATTTTTCTCATATTTTTACTCTTTTGTTTAAGTTTTTTAGCTCCCACCCAACTTAATTTGTCTTGAAATCCCGCATTGGTCCTGGGCATCTTGGGCTTACCTTACAGACTATAAAGAGAGTTGCAATTTCTGAGTTCAAATACTCTAAAGTCTATATTCCCAGGCAAGAAAATGATGGCACCAAAAGGTGAACAATTTTCTATTTACAGAAAAACTCAACTTTAATTCTCCTGGTTCTGTTCTCCTTTCATTATAAGCCAAGATGGCATACATGTGGCTCATTCCATAATCGCCCAGCACAGCCATCTTTCACAGACAGACTGGCGGAAATGGGTCAGAGAAAAAGGGGCAAAGCACAAATTCCATTATTTTTTTTTAACACAGGAGGATCTCAGACAATAAACCCAAGAGTGCATTTTCTGATATCATCTCAAGAATAGCAAGGAAATATTTGAGACTGAAAGAACAGTTCTGAACCCCAGTGACCTTTTTAATACTAAAACATTGTTTTCCAGGTCATCTTTGAAGAACTGTTAGACTGATAATTTTTCTTCCCCAAGCCACCACTTATTGAGCCCTTACTCTGGGCCAGACATCATTTACCTCAAATCTCTCAATACCTATGCATGCGGTACTACCAATATCCTCATTTTACAGATGAGACATAGAGGATCCAAATTTAGTCATTTGTCAGTTGATACAGATGTAGTAAGGGTGAGCTAAGCCTTCATTTTAACACAAACCGCTGCAGTATCATCTTCCCAAACCCACCCCACATTTAAGAACGGGGTGAGATGCAAGATGCTTACATATTTCAGCTTCCAGTCTGAGCTGATTTGAGGATTGGACCAGCACCAACTCCATAGCTAGGAAGATATGAACACATGGAATGAGGAAAAGCTGGAGTAACCAGGGTTCGAAACATAGTGGAATGCTACGCAAAATCGAGTTTAATTTTTAATATCTCCCAATCTGTGCAATTTTGAATTGTTAATTTTATTTGATTGAGAAACTAGTTATGAGAAGAGACTTAAGTGATATTAAAAGGAACATTTTTCACAAATACCGTTTGGGGTCGGCGATTTCACTAACAGAGGCAATTCTTAATTTTGCCAATAAGTAAATTTCAGAGCACCATAGAACTTTGGGGGATGACATGTGTCTTCTAAAATCGCTATCCTTTGTCACAGAGGGGCTGTCTAATGAGAGGCACTGTGTTCCCACCAGAAAAAGCAGTTGGTTGCACATCAAACTGAATGTGGAATGATAGGGATCGCTGAGAATTTGCCGGTCTGGCAGTGAATTAGTTTTTCAGCGTCCTCGTCCTCAGGGAGAGACTGCCCTGTGAGAATTTGAACCTATCAGTTAGCTGTCAAATTTCATTTGACACCTCATCCAAAATTTAAAAAGGGCTGCCATCTGAAGTCAGAGACATTCTTGGAGCGAAGGAAAAGGCTATTTCTTTATAGGCTAGCAGGATCGAAGCTGCCGAGCACTTCTGCTGGGGGCAGCAGGCTGGCAGCCCTACACTCGGCAAACTTCACAGATAATATGGATTCCTGTGCAAGCCATTCTTTCTCAGCCCCTAAACTCATATTTTCTCTCTCTGTCTCTTAGAAAGAGAGGGTCCCCTGAGGCATGTAATCCCTAAGGGGACATTTAACACAACTTGGAGAAGTGTCAGCCGACAGAGGTTACAAGTTGTAACTCTGGTGTGTCTTAACCACAATTGAGTTTTCTACTCCTTGTCTTCTTCTGGGCATTAATTTTTCATTTGCACCCAGAATATTTTGTGTGTCTTCCCCGTCTTGTGAAATGTGAGGTTTTCATCTATTTATTTATTTATGAATGAAGTTCACGGTGAAGTCATTTCTGCACTCCTTCCTCACTGACCTGGTTCTCCCACTTGGCTGATAGAGAGCCCCTCGAGTTGATGTTTTCTTGTGCCCCTTCATTCCCCACTCCTGCCATACTCTGGCTAACTGGTTTAAATGCATATTTGAGGGCTTCAACCATTTGGAAACTGCCCTGAGGCAAGGACCCCTTGACGAGTTCGTGACCGACCTCTTGATTATCCGTGGCCATTCCAGGAAGATTAAAAGGGCACGGCATTAGAGGTACATTAGCTGCAATCCATCTGCCTCTCTTCTTCCTCCTTTCTCCTTCACACAGACGGATTCAGCAAAGGACGTTAGCAATGCCTCATTTCAGAGATCCTGTCTGCAAAGGCAGGCTTTATTTTACAAAGAGAAAAATACTAAAGTCTCTCTAGAGCCAAAGGGGGAAATTTATCCTCTAATTGTCACTTCTATGCTGGCTCTGGTTTAAAAAAAAGTAAAAAAGGTAAGTCCATATGTAAGCACGATTATTTGAAAAGAGTAAAGGAAAAAAGATACTCACTTTTGTTTTATCCTACCATAATTTCTTTGTTAGTTTCTCTGGGTTAGTCATTGGTACCAAATCTAGGCTCTTAGCAAACTACAGAGGACATACAAAGGTTTTAATTTAAATGCGAGCTTCTAAGGTAAATGAAGCTAGGTCCCTGCCTTTGCAATCCAATTCACACAGGGCCAATTTCATTCTTGTTCCATTATTTCATCCGAGCTTCTGCGATCGCAAGTCTCCCTTTGAAGTTGCCTGGAACTCCGAGCACAGATAGATTCCCTGGGTCATGGAGTAAAAGGAGTAATAGATCTGTAACCCCACAGTTTGTGAGGCTCGCTCACTTTCTGTCTTTCCCTGAGGTCTGGCTCGTGGTCTGGAAATGGCTCACATTTGTGTAACTTCTGTAGTTTGGTCTGTCACACTAGCTAGTTAAATGCTAGGAGTCTTAGTGAACAATATGACAGATGTGTAAAACAAAAATAAAGTTTTATTTTTTAGGTTGTCTTTTAGAAAATTTAAATATATACAATCTAAATCTATATTTGTATCTCTCATTCTGCCTGTCTATCTACCTACCTACCTATCTATAGAGAGGAATATATTAAACCAAAATAACCATATATAATTCCCAGCTCGTATGTGACATCCTTGAGAAAGTGATTGGTTAAATTTCCACACTAGACCTAATTACTTAGTCTACCTGACTGCTGGTCCCCAATGAGCACAATTTCTGGCTTGGTGAGCAATGGCACATTTGATGTGATCAGTAACCACCATTGGGACATTGGCCTCCTCACCCCCACAAAAACTTAGGGCCATAAGCTCATTATTTGTTCTTATTAATAGGAATAAAGGAAGATGCTGTCTGGATGTAGTGGAAAAAAAAAAAAAGCTACTGACTCAAGAGTCTAGAACAGGGTGAGCAACAATTCTAGTTTGCTCATGTCTGAATGGTTTCCTGGGATCTGAACTTCAGCGCTAGGGTTGGGAGGTTCTATGGAAAACAAACAGTTGGTCCCCCTGGGCTGGAATCTTGGATTCTAGCACCAATCTTGTATTTCTTCCTTATTGGCCTCCCATTCCTTTTTGGGGTAATGAGTGGATGGGACTAGGTCAGATGTTTTAAAATTGGTCATCTAAGGCCAAACCCAGTCAACAAGTCTCTTTTGTTTGAGCTATGCCATGGTGCAAAAAAAGTGTGATTTAGCATATTAATCTTGCTGTGTAATTTTGTTTTGAGATTTGTCTTGAAAAGTAAGAAAGCACGATAGCAATGGGTTCATATGTATGTCAGGCAACAGCAGCCTTCTGGGGTCGCACAGCATCCACCTGTTCCATATGGACATGAAGTGTCTCCCCACCCGTGAACGGTAACCAGTCAGCTCACACAGGCATTGGCACAGGCAGCTCCTGGGCTGCACTGGCGATGGGCGATAAATCTGTATGAGGCCCACCCACCTGGAGTAATGGCGCTGGAGCAAATTTCTGGATGAAAGATTGTTTCTGATTCTCAGATGCACCCAGATATTAATATCATAATGTTCTACAAAAAAATGCCCATCTTCTCCCACACATCCTCCAGTGAGACTTAATAAAGCTTACAGGTCTTCCAAGATCCCCGTAGCTCTAAGACAGTGTAAACAAAAAGATGGAAATTACTTATTTTTCATCTCTCATTGAAAATGTTTGCTGTTTTATCCTTTTAATCACTGAAATACTTCCTACTTAAAATATGTCAGAAGTGTAAGCCTAACCGGTTTACTCTGATTGCAAATCAAGTGTTTCCTCCAATATGCTTTTCTGAATTGGGAAAAATGGGGCTCTTAGAGATCAATATATGGCATTCTGCATGTTGTGATCAATTGGTGATTAAGTAAAAACGGTTTAGCTTAATTTGCTTTGAAAAGCTGTGCTTGCGCTGATAAAGTGTAGAAGTGTTTCTGAGATGAGATACAAGGAACAGATGTTTAGTATAAAATATTGATAGCACAGAGCAGAGATAAGCTTGGTATTTAATTTGTCTTAATATTTCCATTGCTACAAATTCAACAGCTTTTATCTTGCTGGGTAATTACAACTCCCCCCCACCCCCAAGCAAAAGATAAGATAGACTTTTTTCCAGTTTCTGTCACGTTTAAACTCTTTATGCCCCCTTTCCCTCTGTGTTCTCTTTTATTCCCCTAGTTACTGGTTTCTTTATTTTAATTTCAATTGCAATCTTCAGTTAAAAGATTAGAGAACTTGTTTATGAAAGTTGACATTTTCTTTTCCTTTGCGCATTGAGGATATCTGGCCATGTTCCCCCTAAAAAGGAAGTACATGTGTTAGGATGTGGGTTGGTTGCCTTAGGAGGACACAGACTGTAAAGATTCAAACAACGGAGGAGTTTGTTTGGACCGTTCTTTTCATGCAACATTCATGCCAGGTAGGAGTCTGTACTTCAAAGAAATACAGGTTATTTAGGGATCCAGGTTAGCCAGGAGGTTCTGACCGTCCTGAACAGGTCAAGTAAAGCCTCGTCACTAAATGAGCAGTTGATGCTTTAATTGTTACTGGTTTTTCAGATGGTAAAAAGGGAGTTGGGGAGTGTGTGGGTAAGAAGTCCAAGGCAAGCAACTGGTCTTTATGTAAATGACCTGGAAAGTGAACACATCAATTCTCCTCACTTAGCACTGGCTTTTTATAAGCATGTTCACATCCAACGGGAAGGGTGGCCAGAGAACAATTTTACTAATGCAGAAAGCTGATCTTTCTCTTCTGGCAAAATCAAGGCAGGGATCCTGAGAGGCTCTCCTAAAAAAAAATCAAGATGAGCAGCATAAAATAATATTGTTCTGTTGCTGGGCTTAAGGACATGAAGGAAATCACCAAAGGACAGATGAAAGAAGGACAAAAATTGGACAGTGAGCAGAAACACAGGCTGCGAGTGGTGAGCATATATATTGGCCTTCCTGGGTAGACATGAGACTCGTAAATTTTCAGGAAGACGCCAGAATGGGACCAGACTAGATTCAAGCCGGTAGTGGCCCTGGCTCACAGGAAAGGCCACTGAATGAAAGGACGCATCCAAAGAACAGCATCGTGAGCTTGAGCACTCAGGTATTCCACAGAACAGAATAAATTGGAGCTTCTATTTAAATATCCCTAAACGTGCAAGAAAATGAGAGTCAGCAAAACAGTAAACAGAAGATTTAGATCCCCCAAGTACTTCAGATCTTGCAGTTATCATGAGATAAAGAATGTAAAATGCTCAGGTACATTCACAAAATATATAACTATATAAAATATAAGATGGAATCATAAAATGATCAACCAACAAGAGACTATAAAAAGGAACACAAAGATCTGAAAGAAAGAACCAAAATGAATCTAGAAATAAAGAATACTTCTTAATAACACAAAATATAATTATTTACAAAAATAACACAAAAATTACAACAAAATAATAATAATAACACGTACAAGGATAAGGCTAGCTTCTGAGCCACACTTCATTTTCTGGGACCGAAAAGCTGTTCTCATTTAGGCCCAGATTGTCACATGTTGTCCTATGAAAAGGCTTTTTGGGGTCCACCTTTCTAACCACAGTCAGTGCGGTTCCATTAAGGAAGGCAGGCAAATTCTTTCCTTGACATTTCTTCCTAAAACAATTCAAGTAGACACCTTTAACAACCCGACCCAAGAAACAGTTCTGAGTCTTGAGCACATCATCTCCATTTCAGAGGAGAGTGTTTGCTATATATTTGCATAACCAAAAGGCTCAGACAGACATTTTTTACAGAACAAAGGAGCATTCTGAGGAAAGAAATAGGGTATTGAAGTTTGTGACACTTGAAAGTTAAAAACCCCAGGGCTGCTTTTAAATGTCACTTTCCCTCTTTTCACCCTGGAGTTTATATCCACCCTGAGGTTTAGAAATTCTGAGGGTCAGAAGCCATCAAGACGCTCCACAAGCCTTGGTATTGTAACCGGAAAAGACACCGGCGTTCGGGCTGCCTGTCACTACCAAACCCAATAAGCAATGACAGTGATTGAATCTTTTATGAGCACTTTATTCAGATGGCCGGTGATCTGAGAAGATGGCGGGTTCATACCCTAACAAACCATCTTCCCTTCTCTTTCCTGGCCAGAATTTTTATAAGGGGGGTGGGGGAAGACAAACAAGGTGCGGTGAGGGCTTTGGAATTCAGGGAGAATTAGGTGAGCGAGGCTGCAGCATTTGTTTTCTGGGCAGTGCTGCCCCAAGAAGGGAGGGTGGTCATCTGCTCTCCCTGGAACAAAGGTTCGGATGTCCCCAGGAGGGGACAATCTTCTATCAGTGCCCCAGGAGGCCGGCTGTTTCTCAGGAGCCAGGATGCACCTTATCTGCAGTTTCTGAAACAAAAGGCTTACTTACTAGGCTTAATAACTTTTTCCCTTAAGCTAAAATTTTCCAGGTCTTAAGTCCCCTATCATTTCCCACCCTTAGTATTAAACTATCTCATTTCTATGAGATCAGAACTTAGCATTGGACTGTCCGGTGGGGGCTTTAGAAAAACACCTAACTGCAGGCCTCCATAAGGAGGCAACAACAAGTTATGATACTGAAGAAAATGACAAGTATAAAAACAATAAAACCTCTCGAAGACCAGATATGCTAGGCAGCCTGGAGGTTAGTTTAGACAAGTCAATACTAAAGAATCTTTCTGTTTTACATTAGACATTATATTATTTACTTGCTTTACTTTTGTTCTATAAGCCATGAACTATCAGGTTAAAACAGCAGAGTCCTTTAAATTTTTCACATCTCTGATTATTCCTTAAAAGAAGGTAGTCTACGGCTGCACGATTTTCCAGTGCTGCTTCTCTGACTTGTCCGAATGCAAGGTGGCATTCAATGCTTTTGCCACAGTGCAGGCTAATCTGCTTATTTTTATATTAAATAAGTTATCATGGTTGGCATTACAAATACAGTTAAAAACACATACTCAGCAGGGCTAAAAGATGTAAGTCCGTGATGCGGTCAGGTGTAAGGGAGGTATCCCGTTGAACCCGTATCAAGTGGGGCTTCTGAGGAATAAACACCATCAGTCTTCCCAGAGAGCACAGCCCCCAAAGGCTATTTGCTGGAACATAAGAATAGACAGTCATTCCACATATCAGGAACCATCCTGATGGCAGCTTAACATGGGCATAAGCATAAGATACATCAGTGGTGGTGGTGCAATTCATTTTCACACCTGCTGAGAACACAAGACAGTTTCAGTAGAGTTGACAAAACTTACACACTCTCTAGCTGGGGCTACATTAGCAACTTTCAATGAAAACATTTCCCTGTCCTTTATAGTTACCACTGGTCCCCAATTATAAATGTCAGAGTAGGTCATTTTCTTTTTGATATGCTCAAACACAGTATAATTTCTAAGGCTTTCCAAAGGGATACAGACACTTATGAGACATGAAGTGGAAGTTTGCTCAACATAAGTTCTTCCTGTGAAGCAAAAGTCAGAAATGTTCAGAACAATTTTTGCTAAATATACCCAAATATTTTCATCTTGTTTGAATGAAATAAGTTGTCCACAACAAGGTGTTAAACAAGAGGTAAAGAAAAGAACATAAGTCATTGTTTTTCAAAGATGACTTTCAGGTCTTCCTCCAGTGCTTCCTTTATTCTGGTGTGATGAGTCCAAGGTTTTATTTCTGCCAGCTTCACCATGGTGGGGGTGGTGAGGAGTGTGTCCCAAGGTTCAGTCCACTTTCCTCCTAGTTGGTTTTTGGAGTTGCTGTCACCCAAATCTCGGGTGGCATTTTGTCTGCAGGCTCAGAGGAATGCCGCAAACCTGTGGGAGAAAAGCCTCTAATACAGGCAAGGTCATGCATCACAGCTAAGGTCTGACTTAAATGTTGTATATTAAATTTAAAATTTTTTACTTTCAGTTTTTTAATCTATACACATTATCTCGTATCCCAATTGCAACCTGAAATGGCTACCTGTGCACAATTTTATAGGAACTCAACTGAATCCCACTTCGAGGAGCCACCCTTATCCTGAGCAGGGCAATAGGTAAAGCTTGATCCCAATGAAGATGAGTTTCTTGACACAGTTTGGCTATATTTTTCTTCAAGTGTGATTCATATTCTCTACTTTCCCAGAAGCCTGGGGTCTCCATGCTGTGCGGCATCTCTACTTAATTTCTAAGATTTTACTAAACTTCTGTGTGATGTCTGATATGAAAATAGGTCTGTTATCACCCTGAATGCTGCCAGGGAGACAAAAGCGAGGGATTATTTCCTTCAATAATGCTTTTGATACAGGGTGCAGTTGGGGGGGAGGCAAAAATAGGGATTTGGGATGGGGCCCAGAACTCAGGGTGCCCAGGAAATATTAGAGGGACATATAAGATGTCCTCACCCCTTCCCCCACAGGTATGAGTTGGGGGAAGGGACACATGGAGCAGGGACATGCAGAGCTGCTAATCCATGGCATGGTCATTTAACATATCTATAGCCTTTGGCTGGTGGTTTAGATGTGTTAAATAGCTGTGGCCATGCTCTGAGCCAGGGGGATGGAAAAGACTCCCCCCAAGATGTGATTGGGGGAGGAACCCCAAGTTACAGTGCCTGCGTGGGAGCTTGGAGGAGATTGGCTCCAGAACATGGGGACACACCTGCCCAGACTCATGATGGCAGCCCAGTAAACTTGGAATAATACGGGAATGCTGGCAGGTGTAACTGATTGTAGGAGGAGTTGGAAATGGGGGTACAGAGGAGAATTGGCGTGGGGATTTAAACTGAGACACGGCAGCCATTGAGAGAGATCCATGCAGTTTCACCAGAGTCAGGACCCCTACAGCCCTGTGAGGAAGGATCACCATGTGGCTTTAGCAGAGAATTGCCACTCAGCTTTGCCCAAGTGGTGACCCCCTCCCTACAACTTAGGTGAAGGGGGAGCCACATGGCTTTGGCAGAGTGGAGACCCTCTCACAGCTTTGGTGGAGAGGGAGAGCCATGAGGTTTTGCCAGAGTGGGGACCTCTTCCCCACAGCTTTGGTAGAAGAGGACCATGCGGCTTTGGGGTGCTCCCTTTGGCTGCATGGCCTGGGAAGCAAGAGAGATTTTACCTGGAGGAAGGAGGAAAGGACTCTTGCCAGGAGGCCATGAGAAGGTGCCACATGGCTTTGGATTAATTAGAGATCCTGCCTGGATGACGACACAGCTGACCGTGTCAGGAGCCTGGATCCCAGACGTTTGCTTCTTTTCCTGAGTTACAGTACCCTGAATTAGGACAGAGGGAGATAGAAAGCACTGTGGGTGTCTGTGGGTATCCTAAAGGACTTTGATATTTTAATGAAGTCGTTAGGTCGCTACTTTAACTCTGTATAGCAATAAATAAACATTTCCTTTCCTTTCACAAACCTCTGGTTTTGAGAGACATCTTTCCATAAGGCGGAGGACATAAATGAACCTTTGGTCCCTGTGGCCTCTGTGTTCTGTAACACTTTCACTACTTCTGAAGATTTCTCTGTTCTAGTGGGATAGGCCCACTAGAAGGTGGTGTCCATTCTGAAAAGGTGTCCACAAAGGTTAACAAATATTTCCACCCTCAGAGCTTTGGCATCTGGGTAAAGTCTATTTGCCAGTCCTCAAATGGGCAATGTCCTTGATATTGCTTCCCTTCTTTCTTTGATGGGGTTGTTCTTCTGGCACATAACACATCTAGCAATTACTTTTCTTATGGCTTTAGCAGTCCAGAACCTGTGAGCCACAGTTTGACATAGGTAGTTAATGAGTCTCTTCCACAGTGTGTGGCCTCGTGCAAATGCTTCATGACTGGCTCTACTAAATGTTCAGGAAAACATTATAGCTTTGTTCTTATTCTTTTCCTATTAGCTATTAGGACCTTCTTCATTAAAACCTCATCTCTTAGCTTTCTCTATGTTTGCAGTTGAATATTCAGGGTCAAATTTTGACAAGTCCAGAACAGGTACCAAAGACATTACAAATATTCTTTTAGCAGCCTCTTTTGCTGCCTGCCTGTTCGGCCAGCTTGCTTTCTCTAGCCACTCTAGTGTCTTCTTTCTGATGCCCTGGGCAGTGCATAACTGCCACCTGTAAAGGTACCTGAACAGCCTCTAATAATTTTAAAATTTCTGCTGCATGCTTAATCTCCTTTTTATTTGGAGGTTAACAGTTCTTTGTCTTCCCAGCTGAAACCATGTGCATGCAAAGTCAGGAAAGCTCACCTTGAGTCGATCCACACATTCACTCTCTCTCCATACAAGAATTCCAGTACCCTCGTCAATGCAGTCAGTTCAGCTTTCTGAGCAGAGGTTCCTGGCGGCAAGACCTTGACCACCACTACTCCTTCAAGAGTCATGACTGTATGCACCCAGCCTTTCTGCTTCCTTTGTCCATATAACTGCTTCCATCGGTATAGAGAGTCCGGTCTGCTTCTTCTAAAGGGTGGTCCTGTAAATCAGTCCTGCTAGCATACACTTCATCAGTTATTTCAGCACAGTCATGTATTAGCACAGCTGAGTCAGGGTCTGGGAGAAGAAAGGCAGGATTTATCTTACTTGCAGTTTTGAGGGAGACATTGGGATTGTCGAGAAGAAAGGGCTTGGTACCTGCCCATTCTCTCAGCAGTCAGCCACATATTTCCCTGTTGCTCTAGTGGGCTCAGCACTTGCTGGGATACATAACTGGCATAGGCTGTCCCAAGGCAAACTTTTTCAGCTTCCTGCAAGAGCTCGAAGGTGGCTGCCACTCTCAAGCAGGCTGGCCACCCCTGGGCAGTGTGATTTAATTTCCTTGACAATTATGGGATGGACAGCAAATGTCACTAAGCATTTGGGTGAGGAATCCTAGGGCAACACCCTCTCACACAGGTGTCACTGAAAGGGCTTCAGTAGGTCTGAAAGCCCTGAGGCCAGTGCAGAAGCCAGGTGCACTTCCAGGGACTCAAAAGCCTGAGTGCCTGACTCCTTTGTCATTCTAAAGGCCTATATTCCGGTCCCTTCAGAGCCTCATACAGTGGATTAGCAGTGAGCCCACAGTTTGGAATTCAAATGCTGCAGTCACTTGCTATCCCCAGGAATCTCTTTAATTGTATCCTGGTGTTGGGAGGGGTCCTCTGTGAACTTTTGCTGCAGGGCCTGCATGTACTCAGACTTTTCTGCTCAGGGACGCTTTTCCCCATTCCCTCAAGAAGGCATCTCTTATAATGCTCTAAAAGAGAAAGGCCATCCCTATTAGGGACTCAATTGGGCTCAGTTACAGGTATTGCCCTAGGAAGGCCCAGAGCCGCATCTGGATTCTCTTGGTGTAACCTCTGAGCCTCTTTATTTGCCTTATCCAACACCAGCCTCTGCTCCATCCCCCTTAATTGAAGCAAAGAACTCAATAAGGCTGATATGTCTGCCCAATTGAGATGGTAAGTGGCAAAAACTGATGCAACCAAATCAGTCATTTTAGCAGGATCATGTCCATAAGAAGGGTTTGAGCTTTTCCAGTTTAACAGATCTGATGTACAATACAGAGTATGTGCCCAATAATATCCAGCAGGCTGGCCCTCTGGCCTGACTCTCACTGAAAAGTCTCTGAAAATGATACTGCCCTGCCCCGGCAGGGGCTTTTCCTCCACCAAATCTGGTTCCTTGACCGATTCAAGACAGCGATGCCAGTTCAGGCGCACTTTCCCCATTTCACTCCTCAGAGTGGATCCCTCGGGGCTGCAGGAACTCTGACCAGCTTGCAGCCATGGTATCTAGATCTTCCTGGTTCCTCTCCTGTGAGCTTCTATCTTTTACATGTAAATTCTCATTTCTCTGAGCCGTTAACTATTTTCCTCAGTCTTTTCTTCTTTTTTTTTTTTAACTCTGAATGCATCTTTATCATATAAACCCAAAAACTTCTAGATAAGACAGTTTGTCCCACTTCCCTGATTTTTGACAAAACAACTCTAGTTACAGTATAGGATGGTAATTCAAAGGCCCATTCAGTGGCCAGTGCTCCCCAGAATCTAGATTATACATAGGCCAAACAGTGTTACAGAAAGAAATCATTCTCTTTTCCATCATTGGTTTATAAGCATACGTCAATCAATTTACCAGAACCCACCCCAGCGGGCTGTTTTCCGGAACGGAGGGTTCCCCCCATAATGTCAGACAGATAGACAGAGCTCCAAACAGAAGGGCACCCAAACAGAACAGATGACCTAAGTTGTGACCCGGAATTATAACCTGAACCAAAAAGCGCAACGATTCAATGCAGTGTGATGCATGACAGTGCTGGGAGCGACGGGGGAAGAATCCCCAAGTGAAATCACTTGGCAGCTGTTTGGGATTCTCCGACGCCAAACCCTCAGGGCCTCTCAGTCCAGGCAGTCAATGGGACTCCCCACCAAACACCCAGACTTACTGGAGAGTCCCAAAGTCTGTCCTGGTGGAGTCACCAAAATATGTAACCGGAAAAGACACCGGCGTTCGGGCTGCCTGTCACTACCAAATCCAATAAGCATTGACAGTGATTGAATCTTTTATGAGCGGTTTATTCAGATGGCCACAACCTGAGAAGATGGTAGGTTCGTACCCTAACAGACCATCTTGTCTTCTCTTTCCTGGCCAGAATTTTTATAAGGGAGGTGGGGGAAGACAAACAAGGTGTGGTGAGGGCTTTGGAATTCAGGGAAGATTAGGTGAGCTGGGCAGTGCTTTCCCAAGGGGAGGGGTGGTCATCTGTCCCCTCATTGATACAAAGGCCTGGATGCCTCCCAAAAGTCCCTAGGTGGTTATCTCTAGACAGTGCCCCAGGAGGCTGGTTGTTTTCTCAGGAGCCAGGATGCACCTTATCTGCAGTTTCTGAAACAAAAGGCTTTAATGTACACATTACTTGCTAGGCTTAATAACTTTTTACCTTAAGCTAAAATTTTCCAGGTCTTGAGTCCCCTATCAGTATGAAGCACTGGTGACCTCGGCTTAGTAGTCTCTTGCTCTCCGTTGAATGAAATCGGTAAGCCTGAAAAACTCAGGTTTTTAGCTTTCCTGCCCTCCATATTCTGCTTGGTATAATTATGAAGCTGACAGAAGGGGGCCAATCAGGGATTTATTTGTTTTAAAGGAACAGTTAGAATAGTATTCCTTGTGTAGTGTTTACTAAATGCACTTGGAACTGATCATTGTTGACTCACTTGGGTGTGTTAACACCTTAAATTTCCCCTGAATAGTCCAGTAGAAATCATTGATCTGTCTATAATCCTTGGTGCTGACAGCTTGCCAAAACTGTGTTTTGTCCGTTTGCTTATCTGACCCTCATGGACTTCTCCATTAGAGGGCTTATTATCACCCTAACCTATAGAAGAGGATGTTACGGAAAAATGACTCCCACACAGTGGGATGGCAGAGAAGGACTCTTTATTTACGTGCACGGGCCTAGAGGAGTACAAACCCCAAATTCTGAGCCCCAAGTAACGGTGTCCTAATCCTTATATAGCAATCTAATCTTTGTCTACATAGCACAAGTAAGGTAGGGGCCAATATTGACCTTTCCTAATCTATAGCGGTAAGCCGGATACAGAAGCCAAGGCAGAAGTTAATAACTGACTAACTATTCCAAAACTGGTTAAAATAACTTTTCTTTCTCAGTTCCTCCCAGGCTGAGATCACCATTACAAGGAAACAGGCTTACTGTATAGCTAGTACCCTGAGAACCGTGAGCTGAGTCTCCTCATTCTTCTCCCTGTACAATCTGCATTATTTACATTATACTACACTTTCTTCTTTACTTCAGCAGAAGTGTTTAAGCCAATGTGTTTTTTTAATTGCAATTCATAGTTTATGTAGTGGCCCTCAGTTGTCCAGAATCAATGTAAGTGTATGGATAATGTAAATTATATGTAGGAAGTCAGAAAACCTGGTGATTTATGAAAATCTTTGCATTTAATCAGCTGGGTGATTGCTGAACCAGGCATATAATTTCTTCGCAGTCCAAGTTACTCATATACGGTTTGAAGGCTTTTTCTGTTTGTTTTTGCATAGGTGATTACTAACGGTTCTTCTGGCTAAAAAAATTTTTTGACCTCTGTATACCTTATTTCTGAAACACATGTCTTTGCTTTTTCAGTGTAAAACGAGTTGTCTCAACACAGTAGTCACCCTGTTCCACGGGGAATACATTTCAGACCTGCACTGGATTCCTGAAACTGAGAATAATACTGAATCCTATATTTACTATGTTTTTTCCTATACCTACACATTTTTTTTTTTTTTACTAAAAGGATGCACTTTAAGGCTTCTCTTATACATATGCAAATTGCCAGCAACAACCCTCTTGTGATTGAGGTCATTATTAAGTAAAATAAGGGTTAGATGAACAGAAGAACTGTGAAAGCATGGGAGTCCATCCAATAACTGAATGTCTCCTAAGTGACTCATTGGCGGGAAAGCATCTACAGGGTGGATTCACTGGACACAGGGATGATTCACATCCAGGGCGAGAAGGAGGGTATCGGTGGGAGATTTCCTCACCCTGCTCAGAATGGCATGTGCTTTAAAACCTGTTAACTGCGTGTTTCTGGGGGTTTTCATGTACTATTTCTGGACCTCAGTTAACTGTGGGTAACTGAAATTATTTTCCGCCTTCCTTTGTTCATGCTGCTATATAACAAAAGCACCATCGACTGGGGAGCTTAAACAACAAGCATGTATTTCTTTCAGTTCTAGAGGCTGGGGAAATACATGCTTAAGGGACTAGAGATTCAGGCTTTGGTGGAAGAAGCCCTCTCCCTGGTTCATAGGTGGCCATCGCCCTGCCTTATCCTTGCACAGTGGATGGGGGTGAGGAGCTCTCTGGGATCTCTTTTATTAGGGCACTCGTTTCACTTATGAGGACTTGACTCTCAAGTCCCCATTGCCTCCCATTACTTTGGGGGTTAGATTTTAATGTGTGGATATTGAGGGAGACATTCAGTCCACACAAAGGATTTTTCTGTTTTTCAATAGAACATTGCCAATGGTTCTTTCCACTGAAGAAAATTTATGACATTTATATATTTTTTGTTAAATAATGTGTTCATGGTTTTTCAGTTCAAAACAACTTGTCTCAATATTGCCTTTTTTTTAAAAAAAAGTTATATCAGTGTTTTAAGTCACATTACATGTCTCCATCCAGTTTTAACGACTGTTAAAATAATGTATTGTACCATATTCTTCAGATACTCTGTAAGTTCTGATATATTCCTAACTATGTGAACCAAATGAGGTCTGGCTATATCCTGAGAAACTCTTTAAAATGAATCACCATTAAACTATGAACAGCAGCACTTTAAAATACCCAATTAACTAAAGTTCACAAAATGGAATATAAAAGGGACTCTTAAATATTTTTAAAGTTGGAATTAAAATTTTATTTAGACTTAATAAATGTATAATTTATTTCTTTTTGGGGAGGGGAGCATGAATAGAATAGGTCTTTTAAAGAAAAAGAAAACCCATATTTTGTTCTGAAGCTTAAGCTGTTCCTGAGTCAAAGTTTCATGATAAAATAGCTGCAGACCTCATTTTGTAAATTTCTTCATCTCCTCAGCATTGTCAATTGCCTCCATGCAACTTCACTATTTTCCACACCTCCCCCAATGAATCATATTAATATTAACACCGGATTATCCTTCATTGGAGACCTGCAAAGAAAACCTGGTGAAAAGTTTGACAGTGACATTTATTTAATGTAGAATAAAAATATTTTTAATGTGGAATAAAATTTTTAATAATTCTAAAGTTCTGTGAAGAAAACCTGGGGAAAAGCTTGGGAGTAACATGTATTTAATGTAGAATAAAATATTTTAAGGCAGAGATGAGGGGATTTTCTTCAATGTGTGTGCATGTATGCTCGCAATGATTCCCCTTGTTTCTCATTTGGTGAGAGATTTCACATGTGAATTTCAGCTGAGCACTGTATTTATTTCTGCAAACATCTTTGGTTTTGGCCTGAAAGAACTGAGCTCAATTTCCAGCGTTGTAAACGGGCACTCCCGAGACTCTGGAAGTATGTCATACATCCTTCTTCAGCAAAATAGATAGGTGTCCATTAATTAGATCCTATTATTAATGTCATGCTCAGCTGCATGCTGAAGGGCAGAGTGGGGAACTGAGGGTGGGACTGATGATTTTCATGATATGCGGACAGCTCTCATCGATTACTTCCAATTCTCACTTCTCACCATGTTGCTCACAATCATTAAAAGGTAAAGAATAATTGTAAGAAAAGAGAACACATATGGGTTTGAGTTCATTTCTTGCCTTTTTGTTTTTTGTCATCTTTTCAACAGTGGGGAGAAATCACTGGGAGGCTGTGGAGGTTTTGGGGATCCCATGACATCAACAGTGTCATGACCGTTCTTTTGTTCTTTGAAGACCTCCTCCCTAGGTTTCCCCGGGAGGGATTTCCCATCTCTAAATTCTAGTCCATCATAGTTATGAAATAGAAATTATCTTTAAGCACGAGAATCTCAAAAGGTAGGGGTGTTGGGCTGCAGTGGGTTCTGTATGTTGAGTGAAACAGTTGTGCCAGGGCAGAGCTTCCAAAATATGTTCTATGGTACCTTGGCTTTTAGAAAAAGGAAAAACTTCTGGGTGTAAATAAGTTTAAGAAAAAAATTTAGACATAGGTTAACAATGGTTATCCTAGAAGTGTCTAACGTATGACACTGTAATCTACACAAACCAGGAATATGTCACAAACTTAGGTGAATCAGTTGTGCTGTTTGTGGTGGGGCATTGAATGGGCTTACTCTTCCTTGAAACACTTGTTGGGTGTCCTATGTTACGTGATTCATGCAACAGACATAGGCCACAGCCTTTAGGTGAAAAGATCCTTCAGAGAATAGATGCCTTTAATGAAGTTTCCAGGTATAATAATGCTGATTTATTCTGTGCTAAATGATGCATTATTTCTGCACTAAAGATCAACTAAAAATATTAAATCTTCTGTGAAACAACAGATAAAACACAGATTTGTAATGTAGGTGAAAGGAGCAAACACTCCTTTAAATGCTAATACCTACCCTATAAACTAAGCTTTCTAAGGGTAAACGTGTAGTGGGGACTGTCAGTAAAATCTACTACAGCTGTGTGTGTAGGGTTTTTTTTTTTGTATTTCATATTCATAATGAAGTATTTGACCAATGCACCAAAGTCATGAAGGGGGCTGTTCTATATGTAAATAAATAATTAGGTTAAGTTAATTTAAATAATACACAAAATAAACAATTGATTGCCTTTAATATTCTTTTAAGAAATAGGTTGTCAAATTTATATATTTAAAATATTACTGTAGTGAAAAGATTATAATGATTTGGGATTAATAGTCAAATATTGTGTTTACAAGAACGGGTCTGTGAAGAGGTTAAGGATACTTGAAAAGAGATACCTTTCTTTCCTATTCTTCTTTGTATTCTTGCCATAGCCCACCCCTGTATAGCATTTATACATAATATACATTATTTATATATAAAAAATTATATATATAAAAACTGGAAGTTTTAGGGCTTAAAAGGATTTTCATAGGAAAGTTGAGGAGGATCTTTTAAGAGAAAGAATATGCACCAATGGTAATTTTTATTTACCTCAGAGTTATTCAGAAATACGCACTTTGCTTCTGTGTAACCTGGTTGTGATTTTTTAGGTCACCTATTTTCTTACACATGATCCCAAAATGCACTTCATTACTTTTGCTTTTAAGGCCTTATGTGAAATACAATGAAAATAAAATCAGAATCCCAATTTTTTAAAGTAAATCAAAATTTATGTACCATTATTTATTTTAAGGCAGATTACATTTCCAGAAAAATATTTCCATCTCTGAACTAGAGTTTGCATGTTCGGTCTCTTCTGTTCATGCATTCTACCTGCATCGTTTCTGCCTGGGTCTGGGAAACATGAATCAGCGAGAGAAGGAACATCAAGTTCTTCTCAGCATAGGGTCTGGCACATGGAACACCTTCATTGACAGAGTCCTGGTGTGTCTTCCACACACCTTCCCTTCAACCCGGGTATCTTTTACCTGTAGGTAGAGTGGAAGGGCAAAGAAGTTGTGAAGAATTCCCTATGTGTATCCAGTAGGTTTAAAACTTGAAGGCTTTTATAAAATGTTATCTGAAAGACATGTACTTCTGTCTTTGTTAAGTAAAACTTTTTGCACAGCAAGACTTAGCTCAATGACTGTTAGAAATGTTTTTAAAAACTGCATGAGTGAATGGGAAATGCATGAGGCTTTGGCTTCCTTTTATTGCATCCGTAACTAACTCGTGGCGACTGTTACGAGCAACTGTGCAGGAGGAAAGACGGAGGGGCCAGACCTCGAGGTTTGGGCACTACCTCTCGCCTGCTGTGCAACTCACACAGCTTGCCTAGCTTTTAATTCCAACCTTCAAATTCAATGATACAATCCCACCAAAACCCAGGTGGCCCTCAACAAACAAAACCTACACACTCCACGCCTATCTTCTTTCTGTTGGCTACTCACAAAGATGACTAAAATCAGTAGATGATTCAAATTAAACATGAACATCACTATAAAGTAATTATTAATGCGTGCCCTAATGATAATATAAACAGTAGACAACGCCTACTTAATAATTATCATATTGAGGCTAATCTGATGAAAAACTGGCAAAACAAAAATATCTAAATGTAAAGTAAAAGTGAGCAAATTGGGCCTCACTTTATTGGTTGGTTAAATGGCATTGAGCCCGAATGTTAGTTTAATAACTTGATCTCAAAAGGTGCATACCTCTCAGTTTTCGTTCTTTTGCACAGAAACAACTTCAGGTCATAATTGCTGATTGAAATTTACAAAAACAAAGTAGTGCTTCTCTGCAAAGTTACTTTTGCGCATTGTTTGCCAGAAAACTACAGTGTGGGGGGAACAAAGACGCAGGGATCTGTTAAATTATGCTGATTTTTTTTTTTGTTTCGTGGAATGTGTATGTATATTCTGAGAATAGAAAACTCATACACAGCATGTAACCTTTTCAACTTTCCACAGATTAAAAAGCACATTGCATTGCTTTATTGCATTTTCCTGCAACAAGGGACATATTTCAGCAGAAAAGGGCAAACCAGGAAATTTACTCATGAAAACCAATTTATATAAGCATATGAATAGTATAACTGTTCCCATAATATGTCTGGTATTCATCTTGAGAACTCTTGGGGACACATGAGTAATCCTCAGTGCAACTTCAATTTAGCCTGTGTTTAAATATAGAGGAGTGAGGCTTGGTCCTGGTTTTATTATTATTATTATTATTACTTTTTCTCTGGTATCAAGTCAGCCAGTGTGATGGCCTCTTTCAGCATTCACTCTGCAAAATCAGAGTGTGACAAGGTGTCAGCATTGACAGATCAGTTGTGGAGATTGAGCAGGCCTGAATTAATAAAGGTCACCATTGTCAACAGGAAGAGTGTCCCCTGGCACCCGAGGACTTGTTCCTAAACAGCCTTTGAAAAGCAAAACATGGCTCCATACCAGAACCAGAAATTTCCGGAGAGTCTTTGAAACAAGCACCTACTTTACAATAATTTCAAAACATCCCCTATTTCTTCTCTCTCTCCTTAAATGCTCACAGTTTCTCGGGCTTCAAAGTGACTTAAGGTGTGTTAAAGGGAAGGAAGATGATCCTCATAGAATGCAGTCCCCAAGTCCACGTGCATTTCCTCATCCTCAATCCTGCTGCTTTCTATTCTTTCCTTGCAGCTTCTAATATTTTCACACCAATCTGTAGAAGCAAAGTGCCCTTCCTCTGTACTTCCTAATTTGACCATTGATTTCATTCTGTCTGTGCCATTATCTCTTCATTTTCAGTCACTTCCATTTCTTAAGCAAACTATCTAAAAAGTTCACAGGGCATATCTTGTATTTCTCTCACATCCTCTAGGCTGTTGTTAACTGAGTCCACATAGGTGAGTACCTGTTTTGTGAGTACACAGGGGATAACTATACTTTAGTCGATGATCAGAGAAGTTTCAATTATTTATATTTCAGGGGAAAAATTAATGATTTTTCAGCCCATCATATGTATTGTTAAGAATTGCAAGAGTATCAAATGTTGTCAAAGTAAGTAAAACCATTTAGTACTTATAATGCATGAGTGATAAAAATGTGCAACGTAAGATTTTCTGGAAGATTTGGATTTGTCTATAAAGTTTTCTTTTCCTCATTAGGGCTGTGTTTGCAAGCTTTAGTGTTTTTCTCTTTTTTAAAAAAAAATTAAGCAGCAGACTCCCTTATAATGAGACATTTATCTCTATGTTTTCAAATATGATCATTCTTTGGGTTCTTTGTTTGCATGTGCATGTGTGTGTGTGTGTGTGTGTGTGTGCAAGAGAGAGAGAGAGAAAGAAAGAGAGAGAGGGAGAGAGAGGTCTCTGATTGGTAACCGTATTGTAATGCCCAATTTCCAAATTATTTGAACTGAAAATAAAAATGACTGAAAAGCCTCTTAAATTTTATTTTAAGCACATTGACAAAGCTGCATTTTAGCTCCCCTACCCTCATACTTTCCTTGAAAATCTCAGCCTAAAAGTAAGTAAATTCCTTCAATCCTCCAAAATTTTACTTTATCTCCTATAAATGACTATTACCCACTTTTCTCCAGTAAGAAATAGTTTATTTGGGAAGTCCAGTATGGCAAAACATTTTTTTCCATCCTCTCACTATAACAGTATACTAATTAGCAAGAAGCATAAACTGAAATACATTTGAAATGCATTTACCAGACTAGTTTAATGCTAGGGTCTTTTCCAACTTTTTTCCTTTTTTTGGTGTTTTTTTCTGTATTGTATTTTTTTCCATTGCCATTTAGCCCCCTTAGCACCCCCTCCCACCCAACACTGTTGTCCATATCCAACTTCTGTTTCATCTCGAGACTTTCACTCCCACATGACAACACACTGTAAAAGAAATTAGGCAATCTACTTTTGCTGCATTTGGAGAGAATAATTATTTCCTAAGACAGAACAGTCTAAAGATGCCATTTTGGTGACTTTAAATAAAATTGCAATTCAAGCTTCTCTATGATTTTTTCTTCTTTAATGTATTAAAGTCCCAGGAGATGAAATTGTAAAAACATGGCATCTCCCCCAGCTTCTCTTTTACGCTTTTATCTCATAGGTGATCATTTTCTAAAATTAAATGGGTTAAGTGATTTTTTTAATGGCATAAATTGTACTTTCATAAAGCACTTTTTCCAAATGAGTTTCCAAAGCTAAAGTCACATAGTATCATTAGTAGCCAATTACTATGTGATCTGGTTTCAAAAAGAAAAATGAATAAACACTTTTACTTTGTTGTTTATAAAATCTCCGATAATCTCATATCCCGATGTTTATAGAGTACTATAGTATTTATAGCATACAAAATTTTTGTAACATAAAAAAAACACTTTCCATTATAAAGTAAAAAAATGAAGGATTTAAACTGACAAACATTAAAAATTATTTACAATAATTTTCTCTTTTTGAATGAGATTTTTTCTAATAAAAATAATAGATTTCAATAAAAACTTAAGGAGAAAAAAACACTTATAGTTCTACTAATGTCAACATTTATCAGATATCTCTAGTTTTTATTTGCATACACAAGTGTATGTGTGCAAAATATTGAATTGCATTTTTGAAGATTGAAGACTTCAGATTGCCTTTCTCAAGCCTATTTTGATATTTAATAATATATTCCATGCAATTTCTTAGGCAATCAAATCTTTAGTTAAAAAATAAGATTTTTCATGGCTATGCAGTACTTGGTATTTATTTTTAAAATAACATATTTCAGTATTTTGGGGCTATATCTATTTTGCTCTTATAAATAAAGTTTTTACTTTTTTCTATAAAACTATGTTTTTATTTATAGTTCAGCTTCTTTAATCCTTTAGACTTATTATTGGTGAAATTTGATGGTCTAAGTCATGTATATTTTAATAGATTTTCATAGATACTGATGTGTTACACACCAGAAAGACTGATTTAAAACCTACTGCCTCAGTGGTTTATGATCCTTTTGCATTGTTTATACACATATATTTTCTCAGGATTTATATATTTTGTATTTTACATGCCATTTGTATTTCTTTTATGAATCATTGTATCTGTTTTTTTGTTGAGATATTTATTATTTTCCCATTAAAGTATCATACCATTATTATCTTTAAGTGTTTGGTCTACTTTCATAATTTTGTTCTGGTTAACTTAAGACATTTTTTGAAAAAGTTAAGCTTTCTCATAATATGTGAGTTATTAGTAGAAAGACTGTTCTTTAAGTCTTTTCAATAATACAGTATTTGATTAGATATAACGTATGCATATATGTGTTGGTGCAGTAGCGGTGTACACATTAGAAGTAGCTTTATTGACACAGATATGGGACATCTTTGATCTCCTTCTGTTCCCTCCCTCTACTATTTACTCCTTCACTAAACTCACACTCTTTCTTTCTGTCTTCATTATCATAGTTTAATGCAAAAGTGAAAGACAAGAAACTGAAAATTATTTTAATTTTCCATATTATTAGTGACTTCAAGCTATAACAGACATATCCACTATAAAATTGAGTTTCATCTACTGAAGTATTAAAAACAATTTTAATGGACTGCATTTAAGGTTCTTACATAAAGAAAGATAAAAAGAAGCAGTTGATTTTAACATTTAAAAATTTACCTCTCAATTAGTTTAATCCAAAATATAATTAGGAATTTAGAAGTAAGAGGTATTACTAGTATTAGCAAGTGATAAGAAAGATTGACTAACAGGGATTAAAATAAGAAATATACACAGTTAAAAGTCAAAATTGAAATTCATACTAGTGATATAAAATTTAAAATAGTGCTACAGAATTAATATTTAATTAGATATTTTATTTCTCACTTTTTAGTTTGCAAAAGATGCAAAGAGTATTCAGTGTATCACTTCTGAACCAACCTTTAGAAGGAGCTAAGACTTCTAACTGTTGAGACATCCAGAAGATACAATAAAGTTAGAATTGATTATTGAAAATAAATTTATTTTTACTTTCTCTTCCCCCTTTCTAATATTATGATCATTGGGCATTATACTCACACAGACTGTAATTATGGTGTTAACACACTAAAGACTCTTCAACTTTCCCTTTTTATAAGTGGGAACACTGAGACACTGCATGTATGACTGGCTTAATACCACAGTGCCAGCTAGTAAAAGACTTTTTTAAACCTCACATTAGGAAAAAAATGATTTTTAATACAGAGCTCTATTAGTTACCAAATTTCAGGAAGATATGCCATCTTTATAACAGCTTAAACACAAGATTTCTTTATATGTGTAATTTGTATAATTAGTATTATATATACTTGTTTAATATGCAGTTAACATACTGACAACATACTAACAACAACATATGTAATTTACATGATTAATATGTTATGGTTTTATTTAGAAAAAGATTTATTAGGTACTAACTTTGTGCCAGATTTTGTGATTTATTTAAAAATTAGTCAAGCCCTGGCTGGTGTGGCTCAGTTGGCTGGAGCGATGCCCCAGAACCAAAAGGTCGCATGTTTGATTCCTGATCAGTTTGTAGATTCACCCCCCAGTCCAGGCACATACTGGGGGAACATAGGGGAGGCAAACAATCATTGTTTCTCTCTTATATCTATATTTCTCTCTCTCTCCCGTTCCTCTCTCTCTAGAAACAATGAAAAGAATGTCCTTAGGTAAAGATTTAAAAAAACGGAAAAAGAAAAAATTTAGCCAACATGTGGGTGCGTAGACATTTAGAGTCAATTCAATGAAAACATGTTTCCAATAAATTCACTTAGTTTTGGAAGTTACCATGTGTATTATTTAGTCTGGGTTCTCCAGAGGCAGAACTGGTAGGAGATATATATGACATGTATTAGAAGAAATTGGCTCCTACAATTCTTGTGGTTGACAAGACCAAAGACCTGCAGTCGGTAAGCTGGCTGCCCAGGAGAGCCAATAGTGTGGTATCAGGGGAGCTGACGGTGTGGTTTCATTCTCAAGGCCGGTAGTAGTCTTGCAACAGAGGAAGGGCTGACGTTTCAGTTCAACCACAAAGGCAGGAACCAGCCAATGTTGCAGGCTGAAGGCAGTCAGGGAGGCGGGGTTTCTTCTCACTCCCGGGACTGTCCATCTATTTTTTCAGTTCAGGCCTTACCTGATTGGATGGGGCCCACCCACCTCAGCAAAAACAAATTGCTCAACTCCATTTATTGATTTAAATGTTAAACTCATCTAAAAACAACCACACAGACACATCCAAAATAATGTTTGAACAAATGTCTGGCCACCTCATGGCCTGGTCAAGTTGACGCACAAAATTAACCATCACAACAGGTTTTTCTCGTTGTTTTTGCATCATGTCTACAGAGGGTAATGCCAGAGATGCTGTGTAAACACATAAGCAAGAGTTAGGTGGTGAAGCCCTGTGAAAGGAAATATTAACATCCTTTGAAACGCTAACCTTAGTTCATTTGACTACTATATTACTATAATGATTGGTTAATAAATCACTGTAAAAATAGAACAGTGATTAACAATAGAATGATGTTCTGATGATTGATACGGGTAATACCAGTCAAGCTGATGGAACAGTCTGGGTCCTTAGGAAGCAAGCATGAATAAGGAGCAGTTGTAAGGAGATTGCATTCTATTGCCGAAATCAAATTAAGAGGCCACAGAAGACAGTTTTCTGTAGTACGCCACTGATTGGCAAACATTTAAAAGCTGTTGATCTCTATACTTGAAGTGAACATTTTAAAAAGATAAACCAAAGGTTCAGGGGGGTAATGAGGCTATGAAATCTGCAGTGAGAAAATACCTCTAGCTAAATATTCTAGAAGATCCCTGGAAAGATTTTTTTTTTTAAACTAAGAAACATAAGATCTACAGAAAATCCCCCTTTTATGCTGGGTGACCCAAGGCAAATGTGTGATATAGTGTCTTCTTGAACCTTTGTACCAGCTAGCATCGCTTTCCTCCCTATACCTTCGTGTGGTCTATCCAGTCTGCATTCTCCTTTATCTTTTCCTGCTGCCAGTACAGGCTGTCATGGAACTCATTTATACTTTTCTTATTCTAGATAAATGCTACCAGCTGTTGCCAGGAACTACCTGCCATTAGTAATAACTCATTAGACTTGACAGTGAAAATCTCTCCTACATGGATGGCAAATGCTAGCTGGTAGACTGTGCTGATGAATCCATTTGAATCCATTTACAGCCAGTGGGTGAAAGTGAATTAGGGAACTGGAGAGTCCTAAGCTCAGCCCATTGTATAACTCTCATTACTTTTTTATGGGCTCACCCAGCATGAAAATCATTCATTAGCAGTGAACATATTTAATTGTTCTTTCCAGTTCATCCCTTTGTACATTTTAAACAGATTATCCTGACTGGCTATAAACCTGAAATCCAAAAGCAGATGCTGTCTCTAATTGAGTGAGTCAGGTAGGGTACTTAAAAAATAAACAAACTCAGTCTTTTTTTTATGACTTTATGTCAAATTGGATTGTGGCTGGAGCATGATGAAGGGACTTCATGAATTAATATATAGATTGTATGCATTCATAAGTGGAAAATGAGTAAAAATTATACTTCAATGTCCATGTTATTACTAAACAGAAGAGGACAATGGCAATTATATAAGTTAAAAAGGAGGAATGAGTAGCAATCAGCAAACAGAAGCTAATGCAGAAAAATTGAACTGGGACCTCAGATTTCTACACTTATTTGAGAAATGATTACTCACTGCCCACATCAAAAAGGGAAGGAAGGAAGGAAGGAAGGAAGGAAGGAAGGAAGGAAGGAAGGAAGGAAGGAAGGGAAGGAAGAAAGAATCTATAAAGAATAAAAAAGCTTTACAATTCTGAAAGTTTCACAAATAGAAATGTAAAGATAGAGAAGTTTCTTGTAAACTCATGCAATATTCAGCATGTTGGAATGCTTCACATATTTTGCTGACAAACATATGAGCTGTTGTCAAATTATTGTGGGGATATTTGAACTTAAAGGTTACAACTTTGACATGCCTATAATGGAACAACAAAAACCACTTTTGAAAAATTGTCATTTTATGAATAGAAAAAATAAATGCAATCAACTTTTATCTTTAAATACTTTTTGGGTCAAATTTTAACCTGACAGGTGAGTTTTCAGTGTGTCCAAGGAAGAGGAGTCCTGAAAACCACGTGGTGAAAAGCATTACCATAATCTGGATGAGCATAGGAACATATTTGGGAATTTGGTCAGTTGATACAATGATAGTCTTTATAGAATTTTTTTTTTCTCTACCGGGACAGGATCCAGTAGGAACAGGTATAGCATGTATTTGTCATATCTCTTTAAACTATTTTAATCTGGAGCTTTTTTCATAGTGTTTTCTTTTGTCTTTAATGGCATTAAAATATCTGAAAAAAGTTATTCAAAAACAGAATATTTTCCCCTGTATGTTGGTTTGCTCTTGCCTGGTTGACTAGATTGTGGTCATGCATTCTCCCTGGAATGCTACGGAGGAGATATTTTGTCCATCTGGAGTTTCGCAGTGCTCATCTGTCCTCATTGATGGTATTAATTTCAACACCTGGCCAAGGTGTTGGTCATTTCTCATTTCTCCATTGTATAATTACTGTTTTCTTTTAATTATGCTCCATGTTTGACTCTTCCTTGACCATACCATTAAAATAAACAGAGCAACTAAAATAATGTGGGATTTCTTTGCTGTTCTGCCATGCCGCTGCATGGCCAAGCTGCCCGAGACTGAGAGTTTGCAGTTAAATACTGTGTTCACAGGTACTTAGATTAGTTCTTTCTCTTTTATCTTTTCAGTGTGGTTATAGTATTCACTTGAAATGTGATTAGGCTCAGCTGTTTGTTTCCTTGATGTGCTTGTCCCCTCCCATTTTTATCAATTGAATTAATATATTTTTTCAATGTGTAGGCCAGTAACATGCTCAAAAACTCTAAGCTACACATAAAGTTATACTCAGTGAAACATCACTCCTTTTCCTGTCCCTTCTAGTCCATAACTATACTTCAGTTAAAAATGTTGTATTTTCTGATTAATGCTTCCTGTGTTTCATTTTTGTACCAATAAGCAGATGTATTTATATGTTCTTATTTTCTGTTTTTTCTTATACAATATATAGCTTTAAATGTATTTTCTCCTATACTTTGCTTTTTTCACTTAACAGTATGTCTTGTTAATAGAGTCCTTCCTTATTCTTTTTAACAGTAGTCTAGCACTCCATTAAATTCACCTACTCTGTTATGATTGAAGACAAATAATTCTGCAGTGAATAACCTTGTTTATTCACAAATAACATGTGCATTTTCATATTTCTGAAGGTATAACTTCAGGGTGAATTTCTGGAAGTGGGGCTGCTGGATTGAAGGATAAATGCACATATTGTTTAATACAATATTTTCAAATTCCCTTTCATAAGGTTTGGAACATTTTACATTCCCACCAGCAATGTCAGGAGACCATGTTTCTCCACAGCGTCGATTCTCAAGCTTTGTAATTTTGGCCTATCTGATAGTTCAGAAAAGCAATCTCAGACTAGTTTTTAATTACAAGTCTCTTATCATGAAAGAAGATAAGTTTAAAAAATATATTTACATCTCTTCTTATGAATTTTCAGGACAATTGTTTCAAAATTGTTGATATAAAGAGTGGTTTCCTCCCAGCTTATGGACAGTATAGACAATAGGCAAATATTTAATGAGCCCGAAGTCAGAAGTGAGGATGTCAGCTGTGTTTCTGCAGAGCCTCTGAAGGGATCCCACTACTTATCACTCCCAGCTTCTGCTGGCTTGCAAGGGTTCTGGACTGGAGACCCCATCAGTCTCATCTCTGTCTTTATCTTCACATTGCCTCCTCCCCTTCTGTGTGTCTGTCTGACCTCCCCAGCCCCTCTCTTATAAGGACGTCGCGACGACAGTTGAGATCCACTGGGATAATTCACAATCTCCTCTCAAGGCTCTTAATTTTACTGTATCTTTTAACATACAACATATTATATACTATTTTTGCTGCATAAAGTACTGTTTACAGTTTCTAGGGATTAGTATATGGACATATGTTTTGGGGAGCCACCATTGAGCCCATTAGACATTGATAACCTTAAAGGATGTAAGAAGAGAAGGTGGGACCTTGGTATCATACTTGCTCTGGGTTTGTGGAGAGAAGGAATTGTGGGGAATGTGATACGATTGGTCTTCTGCTGTCGCTGTCACCATTGTCAGGAAGAGAAGAGTACTCAGACTGTCAGAGCATCCAGCAGAATGAGGTTTAGTCATTGTGTT
>PVKU01001346.1:243412-313505 GCA_004027475.1 Anoura caudifer | reverse complement strand
CCCGCCCCAGTTCTGCCAAGACCTCCAGCCCACAAGCCCAGCAGGCCCCTGTGGGAGGACTCACCCGAAGAAGCCCCGGAGGAAGGCCACGTAAATGAGGGGTGCAAAGAAGCTGAAGTAGAGGAACGTGGTAGCATCCACACAGCTGGGGAAGGGGGCAGGTCAGAGCAGGCCTCATTGGGCGAGACCTCCCCAAGAGGGCGGGGCCTCCCAGTCCCAGCCCCAGCTCCCCCAGCCTCCATACCAGAGCCCCTGGATGATGTCAGCGCAGAGCAGCGCGCTTCCCAGCCCCTGCAGCAGGTTGAGCAGCGCCAGGATGCCTGCATACACATAGAAGCTCCTCCGCGCTGGGAGGTGGGGGGCGTGAGGTCCTGCCCTCTCCTCACAGTTCATCCCCACTTCATCCCAGGTGCCTTACTGGGACCCATCGGTCCCTGGGGCAGCTCTCCTTCCCTCCCTCCCTCCCACCCAGGGCTCTCCGGCTGGCCCAAACAGACTGCCCCCTCCCTCCCTGCACCCAGCAGCATCCTAGAGCAGCTCACAAGGCAGGGAGATACGCTCCTTCAGAGGGGTCTTGGGAAGCACGACCACCAAAGAGTACACCTGCAGAGACAGACAGGGGCTAAGAAGGGGAGCACCAGGACCAGAGCTAGGCCAGGCCTCAACCAACCCAGCCACCCCCACCGCACCCAGGCCTGGGGCCCACCCTCTGCCTCACCAGGAAGAAGAAACAGGAGCTGACCAGCCAGAACTGGCGGCCCCCATGCCCATAGATGTTAAAGTCCTCAGCTGAAAGATGGGCATCAGGGTACAAGATCTCCAGTGTCCCCTGCAGGAGCAGACAGGAGAGAGTCTCTCAGGCTTTGGCCACTTGCAAAGTCCCCTCCCTGCGGCCTTCCCCAATGCAGAGCCCCAGATGCTCTTCACCACAGCAAGCCCAGCCCCAGCCTGGCCCCCAGAGGTTCCTGCTCCAGCCTGCTCTCTGACCAAACCCTGCGCATTCTAGCTCCAGCACCCACCACAGGCCTAGCGTGGGGCAGGAAACAGAGCTGGGCAAGAAGCAATCCCTGTCCCAATATAAGAAAGAGGCCTCTGGATACAGGGCTCAGTAGATCTACATTCTTCTACCAAAGCTGCTGGTTAAAACGTCAGGGAATAGGCATCCTCCCCTCCCCCACTCCAACCCACCCCACCCTATCAGATGGTAATCTGGGAAGGGCCTCCAGAACCTGCCTTGTTAATAAGCACACCAGGTGATTCCTTACATACACTTAAAATTTGAGGACACTGCACCTGATAAACATTCAAACCTTTATCCAGGACCAGGAGGCAGTGGATACCTGGCCCTTGCTGGTTGTACGCCTCCTCCAGGGAGCCCCCAAGGCTACCCTGCCCCACCCAACCCCTCTTACCTGGGTGACAGAGTAGGCCAAAGACAGCACAGTAGTGATTGCCAGCACACGCTTGATGCTTGACTTGCTCTCCAGGTGACCTGGAAGAAACATGCTAGTAAGTCAGCGGAGGTCAGCCAGGTGACTGTGGTAGGATTGACCCCAGCCAGGGAGAGGCAGGAAAAATATTGGCCCCAGCAGCAGACGCACCAAAGGCAAGGCCCAGGATAACCACACTCAGCTCGATGGCCAACAGGAAGAAGCGGGTAATCTCCCACAGGATCTGGACACAGATAGGTAAAGTGTCAGCCTGGGGGCTCTGTCACCCATCTCCCCAGTGCCCAGCACCCCCCTTGTCAACAGGCCCAGCCACACCTTATCAGCAACAGTTGCAGCATCCGAGGTGCTGACCGTCATACTGACCACAGCCCGGGCGATGCCCACCAGCGCCACCACAAAAACCTGGTGGGTGAGAGGGGGGTGTTGTGGAGTTGGGGAATGAGGCCTCTGGGAGACACGGACAGCAAACCCACACTTCACATCTGCAATAGTTCTGATTCCTTAAGAGTGGAAGGACTCCAAATTAAACAAGTCAGGAGATGGGGAAACCACCCTCCACTGGCCTGGTCTTCCCCTCTTTGGCCTCAGTGTCCCAGCTATGGAATGGTTAGTTTAGTGACATGGTAGAACCAGACTGACTGGGTTCGAATCCAAGCTCTGCTGCTTCCTGCCTCTGTGATCTCAGGCAATCAACTGTACCTCTATGCCTTAGTTTCCCCATCTATAAAATAGAGGTAATAATAGCACCTATTGCATCTGATCACTAGGGGGATTGAATGGGTAAATCAATGTAAAAGTGTGCCTGACACCCAGTAGGGTCAGGGTCTACATCTGCTATTAGTCTTGTCATATTGATAGTTTTAATTCTGAGATGCAGGGGCTAGAGGAAAGGAGGCCACAGAGAAGAGGCTTCACAGACCCTTTTCACAGGGAAGGCGCACAGGAGTGGGTTTTTCAGAAGTGCCTGTGCATCTGTGGCTTTTGTCAGCCTAGTATCCTTCCTCTAGTAACAAGTCTCATTTTTCTCACACCCTCTTCCTTCACATGGTTTGGGGGGAGAGGCTGACCCCACTACTCCTGGCTTCACGGACTGACCTGTGACCTAGGGCTGGCCATTCTTATATGCCATTCCACTGGCTTGGGGATGGGGGTGGGACCCAAGGGAGTTGAGTAAAAGTCTCAGCCAGGACATCAGGTGCAATCATTGGGAAAGGAAGCTGAGGGGATGCAAGCCCAGAGCTTCTGGGCTGCCTGGTTGCCAAAAGGAAGGAGACTGCTAGAGACAGGGCCATCAGAAAGACACCAAGCTGAGAAGGAGCTAGAGATAGCGCTGTATGGCATTACTTAACCTCCGAATCCGGCCATGCCCAAAACCCTGCGATTATTAGTTGGTCAGTCAATACATTTCTTCTAGCTTCTGTGGGTTTTAAGTCTGCTATTCTGACAGATACAAATAAAAGAGCCCACATTCATACATACTCTGTCCTTTGTGCTATGAAAGCCATGTCCGAGCCTTGGGGAGGCCTATACCACTCAGCAGGGCAGGCTACAAAAGCGACAAGCTACCAAGCACCTATCATATGCCAAGCCACCACTGGGCAGGAGCTGTGCACACTGTCATGTGCAGGTCACAGCAGTGCCACAAGCAAAATCAAATCCAACACACATCATGTAGGATGGCACTGAGGCACCAAGAGGTCAAGCCACTGGCCCAAAGTCTCACTCTGCACAGCTGGAATTTGGAGGTGGTCTACCTAAGTACACACTTACTGTTTCCTTCCCTCCAGGACAAGTCCCCAAGAGGAAGAGGGCAGGGCCAGTGCTGATTCCCCTGGCCTTGCCTCATGTTCCTGGTAATTGGCCCTGGGTCCCTTTTCCCTGCCTGCTCCCCAAGAAAGAGCATCTGCCTGACATATAGTGGGTGCTTAATATTTGTTGAATAAATACACAAACAAGTAAATGTTCCGAGAGGCTGTGGGAGAGGACAGAGAAGAAAGCAGGCCTTGATCCCCATCCCTATTCAATACTCAGAAGAGTGGAGATCACCAACAGCCTCCTCTGCCTCTCTGCCTACCCATTACCTCTCCTCTGACAGGGAAGTTCTGATGCAGGCCACAAGAAAGAGACCAGGGAGTCACTCGGCTCTCATGTAGTGATAGCTAAGAGGCACAGAAGGGAGGCTCCCCGCACAGAAGGGAGGCTTCAGGGCTCAGACCTGAGCCCTGAAGACAGGGAGCTGGAGAGCGCACATCTTGGACTTGCACCTGGGGCTGCCTACTCAACCACAGCCGTACTCTCCCAAGGCAACATTCACCAAGACCACTGAATAAGGAGAATATAGGCTCTCCCAACAGGAAGTCTGTTCCAAAGAGTGTCACAGAATGTGTACATGGATGGATGGATGGACAGATGGATGAAGGTTTAGTGGGTATTTTTTTCCTATCCAGAGTCCATTTGTCTTCCCTCTAGTAATGGTTCCCCAATTTTCATCCAGGAACCACCATCCCCTGCTGGTCTGGCTGAGCTGACCCCAACTTTCCAAATCCAAAATACCTCTTTCCCAACTAGTCCCAGTAATTGGCTCAGGGCTGAACACAGAATTCAATGTGGGCCAATCAGAAGGAAATCCAGGTCTACTCTGGAGGTACTTTGCTAGAGTTGGCAGGGAGGCAAGATGCTAGCTCAAAACTGCTCTTGGCTATCTTTGACACCATATGGGAGAACTCATCTGAGATAAGGCCAGAGGAGAGCAGAGATACAGAGACAGATAGAGTCATGATGACATCTCCTAATCCCCTGGATCCAGCCATACCTGAAGTTGATTTTTTCATTGCAGAGGCAGTTTATGTTAAAGCCTTTTTTGTTAAAGCCAATTGGAATTGGGTTTTCTGTCACCAATTGGAGTAAACTCACCAGAATATAGAAGGTGATAAAAATGGGGCTGGAGGTGATGCAGATCTTGGCCCGAGCAAATGGAAGCTTCCAGAGCAGGAAAATGAAGAAGAGCACATTGGGGATGAGCAGCAAGAGGTCCCAGTACCGGACCCTAGTGGATGGGTATAGAAACCAGCTCACTGGTGAGGATGTGTCTGCATTCTACCCCCACCCCACCTCTCTCTCTCTCTCTCTCTCTCTCTCTCTCTCTCTCTCCACACACACACACACACACACACACACACACACAGACCAGGAAAACCCACTCACGCATAGTCAGCTAGCCCAACGAGGCTGTGACTGCATTACCTAGAGGTGCCAATGTCCTCGTAAAGAAGCAGCAGACAACGATGTGGCACACTGATGTTGGGAGCCAGGGGTGGGGGCAGCACTGTGCTCCCATTGGCCCAAATCACCTCCTGCAGGGTTTCCATCCCACCAGCCGCTGGCCTTGGGGAGTGAGAGTCACCATGTTAGCAGTGCAGAGGCTGTGTAGTCCTGGGCCTCCAGGTCTCAGGCTCCCAGTGGTATACAAGAGCTGCCCATTCCCCATCACACCAGGCAGGAGGTGAGATATGGCACTCCCGCATATGCCCCAAACCAACCTAACCCCTACACAGAGACCCAGCCCCTTGTCTCAGGCTGCCTTGTGACCCCCAAACAATAAAAGAATGCCCCCTCCAGTGATTGAGCCTCCCTCTGTGCCAGGCACAGCAATGCAAGCTACTTGGCATCACCCCAGTTAGTCCCTCCAATCCTGGGGGCTGGGGAAAGACAGGAGGGTTCACCTGCCCCTTACTTCCTTGTTCACCCTGTGCCTGTTTCCTATCCCTGGAATGGGGGTAACAATAATGTCTACCCTGTGAGGTTGTAGATAAGTGACATCAAGTGCCTCCAACAACCCACACACATTAAGTCCTCAGTAGCTGAGCTTCAGCTCCAATCCTCTAAAACTGTGCAGAACCCACTTGGAGGCCAAGTGCAATCACAGCCGCCAAGTGCCAGAGCAGGGTATCATGCACACCTCAGGTGGCCCTCAAGCCCTTGTCTCCCTCTGCTGCTCACCCTGGAAAGGCAGACCCAAATAGAGGGAACACTTGCACTATCCCTGGAAGATGCATGGAGGTCTCGAAGTGGAGAAGGTGAGGGAAAAGGAGCTACTGTGGAGGGAGGTAGAAGGAAATACTGAGCCAGTGTGAGTGGAGGGAGGGTGGTGCAGTCAAGCACCCATGTCATGATCTGAGAATGAGAAGTCTGAGTCCAGCCTGGAAGATAGGAGACCTGGAGGTTTAGAGTCCTGGAGCCACCTAGACAACTGAGTCAGGCTTGCAGGTCCCAGGACTCAGGCTGGGTAACAATAGAGCTGGTCCTGCATTGACAGTGGCAGACACTTCCACAGGGAACTCGGGTGGCTCAGGGCAGGTGAGCCAGGTGTGGCCTGGTCACCAGGATGTAACAGATGCCAGCATTTAAAATGACTTGAATAGACTGGGCCCTATGACCCGCATCTCCACTTCTGGGTATGTTCATAATAGCCTCATGAGAATGGCAGTTTGCACTAATGCGAGGGAGCCATGCACGGGGGCAGACATGGAGTCTGACCCCAGGCACATAGCTGGGTGAAAGTCACCTTTGTAGAGGATGGAGGGCAGAGGAGTAGAGGGAGGCACACCAGCTTCTAGTTGCTTGATCTGGGTGGTGGTGGTGGGTGCACAGGCATGCTCACTATCTTAATACATTGACTCATGGACCTATTATTCGTGCACTTGTCTGTATGGGTTACACCTCAGTTAATACTTAAAAACTGTGATGTTCTTTTGCACACCAAGAGCACAGGTCTCCCACTCAGCAAGGAGCAGCCCAGGATACTTAGCACCTGTTGGAAAGAAGGATTTGCAGCACTGCAACAGGAACCAGTGCTTATCTGTCACTAACACCATCCCTGAACAACAGCAGGCCCAATGCAGAGCTGGAGGGGATGCAGGGACATCCTCATTATTTCTCACAGCCATGAAATGAAAGTGCTACCTCCGGCTAAAGGGACAGAAGACTCCAAAAGGTTAGGCCAAGACCTGGGGCTCAAGTCCCTCCCTCCCTCTCTCCCACAAGCCAATGACTGGCTCTGAGATCACATGCCCACCTGCAACTTGATGACGTATCAACAGTGAGGAATATTAAAGGGAACATATGCCTGACACATAATAGGTCCAAAGAAAGAAGTTGGCTCCTTCTTTGTTCTCTACTAATGAGAAAAGCAGACAAAGAAGTCCACCCCTTCCCTCATTCATGCATTCTTCACTACCTATAGGCAGCTCAGAGTACCTACTGTGAGCCAGGCAGGAGTCCAGGTGCTGATACACAAGTGCCCCCACAAGACCTTCATTCTAGGAGGGGAGGCCTACAGCCGGTACAAAAGCCCATATTTTAAAAGCAAACTTCTCCTAGAGGTAAGTGCTAAGATAAGAAGAGCACAGAGGTGTGGGACAAAAGAACAGTAAACAGTAGAGACTGCTGCAGTCCCCAACATGCATCCTTTCCTAGAGTGATAGAACCCCTGAATTTTAGCTTGCACTTGCCTTCCCAGAACAATGGCCACTCTCCCAGGGCCACACAAACAAGTGTTATCTAACTGGACATGAGTAGTCAGGTTTGCCAATTTCAGGTTGTACCCTTCTCCCTTCCCATTGGCTGGAATGTGGATGTGCTGGTAGGAACAAGAGCAACCATTATAGATCACAAGACAGAAGCTACAAATTGAGGATAACAGAGCACATGTCTGGGTTCCAGGCATGACCAGGCTCCATTCATGTCCTGAACAGATTGCACACAGACTATCAAGCAACAGACAGAAATAATCATGTTATCTCAATCTTTGTTTCAACAGCTAAATCTGAATCCCAGGGAACATAAAGGTGTGCTGCCTCAGATTAGGCTGTCAGGCAAGGAGACATTTGAGCTGAGATCCAAATAACTGAGAAGGAGCCAGCCTTGGAACAATCTGGACAAAGAGCATACCAAGGAGAGGAGAGTGGCGCAAAGGCCGTGAGATAGAAACAGGCTTGGCCTGTTCAAAAGGCAAAAAACAGGCCAGTGTAGCTGGACATGAGATCAAAAACGTTGGTGAGGTCAGATCAGACAGGGCCATGTGACCACATATAATGTGATTTTATTCTAAATGCACCAAGAAGGGTGTTCCAAAAGCAGATGACAGCATCCCATTTCCCTGTAGAGAGGGTCACTCAGTTGCTGTGGACAATGGACTAAAGCAGGGAAAGAGCAGAAGCAGGGAGACTCAGGTGCTATGGCTCCAGCCCGGGCACAAGAGGACAGTGGCTTCACTAGAAGTAGCAGTGGGGTAGAGTGGAGGGATGTGGGATACCTTAGGGAAGTTAGGACACAAGATCTGCTGACAGACACGCGAAGGGAGAAAAGAGAGCAAAGAAGGCAGATGTGCTGTCTGGCCTGAGCCCCTGGTCATTTAGCAGCTGACAGGCCAAGACTGCCCATGGCATCTCCATCACACACTACCCCCTACTTCTTTGCTAACAAGCTGCTATTTTGTTCCAGGGTGCCCTTCTATGATGTCCTGCGCTCTGGGCAGGGGCCCCCTAACATCAGAAGCTGAACCTCAATGAGTGTAAGTCAGTGGTTGTATAGAGCAATATTGGATAGCTCAGCAGGGTACACAGGTGCTCTAGTTTGACACAGGGACTTCAGGGGCAGGGTGCTACATATTTTTCATGCACAGAGTCCAGGATTGCCGAATGTACTGCAATGCATGAGACAGTCTACCAAATAAATGATCATCCTCCCTTTGGCTGATAGTGCACTACAGAGCAGCTCTGGTCAGTCAAGAAGAGTGGGCCCACTTTCCTTATCAGTGGCTGTTAGGTAGAATATGTAATATCACCTGCAGTCTCCTGAGAAAAGTGATCCTCCCTGACCAGCAAACACTCCCAAGGGAAAAAGCCCCCTTCTCTACACTTGTATATGGCTATTGAGGTATAAACTGTGGCCATGCTGCGCACATCTGAGGACTAGGCCACCAAGCTGAGCACAGGGAGCTTACAGCTGGCACAGGATATGCCACCTCCCTCAAGATTTCTGGTGACTGAGATAACTTGGAAGTGACTGTAAGATAAGCGAGATTCCACAGCCCCTTCTGCTGCACTCCTTATGGAGCAAACTTCTGAACTTAGCCCCTACACCAGCTCTGGCATAGGGAATGTCAAGCAGCCCCAGCAAGGGCAGGCCAAGCACCCAGCAGTCACAAGGAAGCTGAGAGGCCCCTGTAGCAAAGAGAAACCAGTGGGGATGAAAACAGGCCAGGAGCATGGGGTAGCTGGATGAGTCCAGAGTGGGAAGGCTCAAAAGGAGCTTCTCTTGGCTTTTCCTGCCCAACACTCTATTTTCCTGAGGGGGCACCTCAGCTCCCCCAGTATCTATCCCTGTAGTTTAGGTACAGCTGACTCTACTCCTCCACAACTCCAATGAATGTGTATGTGATCTAAACCTGGCCAATTAGGATGCTCCACTGTCCTGGCCAATGAGAATCAGCCTTGAGTCTTTTGCTATAACTAGGAAAGATACACACTTTCTGCTGAAAGCAGTATGACCTGTATTACTCTGACCCTATATATGGAGACCCACATGAGAATAAAACCAACACAGAGAAATGTATAGCTGAGAGATGGATGGAAATAGATCCTGCAGACAGATCCTCATGGATCCAGCCACACCTGAAGCTAGTCATCCCACTGGACTTTTCAGTTATAAAATCTAAAAATTCCATTTCCTGCTCAGGCTAGTTTGAATCTGATTTCTCTAATTTACCACTAAAAAATTTCAAGCCACACAAATTATAGAGTTGAGCAAACATGGTTGCAGTTCTGGCTCTAACATGTACTTGCTATACGACCTTGTGAGTCATTTCCCCTTTGAGTGTCACAAGGACAGTAACATCTACCTTACAATGTTGCTGTAAGAACCAAGTAAGTCCAAAGAAGTAAATGTCTACAAAAAGGTCACATACACAAAGCTAGCTGCTGCTCTTATTCCCAGGAGAGGCCGGGGAGTGGGGGGTGGGTAGGGTCATGGAGAGAATTTCAGTCACAGGTCCAAGGGCCCCTTGCAAATCCACATGTACTACAGGGTCTGAGGTGACAAATGAGAAGGTCAGCTGCTTCTTTCCAATTCCCCCGCTAATTCTTCAATAACAGCAGAGAACACTCCCTTATACCTCCAATTGTCCTAGGGAAGTACTTATATTATCCTCCCTGAGAAGTACTGATCTCAGAGACAGGTAATCACCTAGAGGGCAACTCATGCTATCTGTCTTCAGAGCCCAGGATCCCAAAGAGCAATTTGCCAGGTGACCCTCTCCGGATCTCAGTTTCTTCACTTGAGATGAGAAGCTGTGCTTCTCAGACTTGAGTGCTGTTCAGCTCCAGCAGGCTTGGGGTGGGGCTGACAGTCCACACTTCTAACACACTACCAGGTAGTGCCACTGCTCTGAGTTAAAAGGCTGTCACCCAAACCAGAACTGCCATTCTTGTAAAAGCTTATAAGATAACTAACTGAGGCTATGATTTAAGAAAATAAAAATGTGCCCTGACTGATGTGGCTCAGTTGGTTGGGCATCATCCCACAAAAGGTCGCTGGTTGATTTCCAGTCAGGGCAAATGCTTGGGTTTTGGGCCTGGTCCCCAGTTGGGGCACATGCAAGATTGATGTTTCTCTCCCTCTTTCTCCCTTCTTTCCCCTCTTTTGAAGTATAAGTAAATAAAATCTGAAAGAGAAGGAAGGAAGGAAGGAAGGAAGGAAGGAAGGAAGGAAGGAAGGAAGGGAGGGAAAGACACTATGAACACTATGTGCAGATACAGGGCCAAGTGCTTTACATTTGGTAACACATTTAACCATTACATCAGCCTCTAAACTCCTAGCGTCCCCATTCCACAGAGGAAAGGGGAGACACAGAGGAGTTAAGTTACTGCCCCAGGTCCTGGCCAGGTTGCTCAGTTGGTTAGAGTGCCATGCCAATATGCCAAGGTTTCAGGTTCAGTCTCCAGTCTGGGCACATACAAGAATCAACCAATGAATGCATAAATAAATGGAACAACAAATTGATTTCTCTCTCCTGCTCCTCCTTCCTTTCCTTTCTTTCTGTAAAAATCAATTTAAAAAAAGTTACTACCCCTCATCTCTGCCCTTAGGCTCCTGGCTTGGGGGCACAAGCCCTGAAGAGACAGGGAAGGGGTCTGCAGGCTCAGGAATAGGAATGGTGGGAAAGCTAGAGAAGACAAGACAAAGAGTGGAATCCAGACCAGAGAAACAGGGAAGGGGATTCTCAGAGGAAGTAGTCCTGGTATGCTGAGTACCCTGGGGCAACCCCTACTAGATGGAGAAATCAGAAAGCCCTGAGAGGCTACACTTCTTCATAGTTGCTGTTACGCCTGTCAGTGCTTCCAAACCCTAGCAGGTTGTTGAGCTTTTAAACCCCTTAGCCTTGGTGGACACTATCCTTGAGAAGCCAACTCCTAGTAAACTGCCAGCAGCCCAGCCCAGAACTCCCAAGAGGCAGAGGAGCCCTGGGCCCCTTCCCTGGCCTTCAAGGCCCAACCTGACTTTACTCCTGCCTACTGTTCTGCCATATTCCCTTCCACTCTCCATCCCCTACCTTTCATCTTGTTCTCCAAGCCTTTTCTTCCAGCATTGCCTCACCATTCTGGCCACCTCCTCAAAGCAGCCCTCATTAACCATCTCTCACAGCTAGCCCACCCTGTGTCTTCTTTACCGCACTTGGCCTCTGTCTGAAGTGGCCCTAACTGTGCATTTGTTTGTTTACTGCCTGTCCACCCAGGTGTGCTCATGACCCAATTGCCTAGAACAGGACCACACACAAAATTAGTTTTCAACAAATGTTATGATTTGAATTGAATCCCCAGCACAGTGCAGCTAAGCCCTTCTGGGGAGAGAAGGAGCCATCTGAGAGGACTCCAGAGCCCCATCCCCATTACAGACTGAAAGGCATAGTCACTCCCCACCTCCCTCCCCTAGTCTTGTGGAAGCAGAATCCTCCAGCCTTCCAGATAGCCCCTCATGCAACAGCAAAACCTAGCAGGGACTGAAGCCTCAGCACATAAACAACACTCCACTGCCCCTTTCAGGCTGCTGAATGCCACAGCAAAGCTGGAGGCAGGCTCTGTCACCTTGTTTGTAGATGGGGACACAGGCCCAGATGCGAGGGTGTCTTGGCCTACATCTCTTCCACCACAGCCTCAAGCTGCAGGGTGCACAGCTCTCTGCTCACGAGCCACAGCCCTAGGCCTGTGCGGCTGTGCGTGTGGTCACTGCCCAATCTCAGGGCTTTCCCCTCCTTCCCATCCCCCATGGGGCTCCCATTTACCTCTACTCCTCTTCCTTTGAGTTCTCACACCCAGGGGCCCCCTTGGTCTTCTGAAACTTCCCTAAGGGTGTTTTCTGAAGCTGTGCCATGAGCAGGAAGTGATCACACCCCTGAGGAAGGAGCGGAGACGGATGGGCCTCGGTCCAGCTGTGATGATGGGGACGGGGTTCCCAATCAGCTCCCGGCTCCCTCACAACTACCGCGGGAAGATCCTAGATGCACCCAGTCTCCGGGGCCTACCCGCTGGGAAAGGGTCGGTGAAGGGCTGTAGGTTCGGGGAAGGGCTGTAGGTGCGGGGAAGGGCTGTAGGTGCAGCGAAGGCCGGGGACCTCTCTGGAGTAGAGGTGGCAGCCCCACGGTACGGTTTCGTGCTGTGGAGCAGAAGGCCCCTGTACCTGAGGGCCCCGGGCCGCGCTCAGGCCCCGCCTCCCTGGTCGCCCATTCGCGCCCGCTAGTGCGCAGACCCTGCACAGGCCGCAGGGCTCTGGCCTCCAGCGCCCCGGGCAGAAGGCCGGGGTCCGGGAGGGTCGCGCAAGAGCTACCGGCGGCCGGCTCCGCAGAAACAAGAGTTAGGAGGGAGAGGGAGGCGAGGTCAGCGAGCTGGGCCCACTGGCTCCCAGGACACCGTGGGGTTCTTCTCCACAGAGGCAACCTGGAAAGGAAGATGCGTCCTTTCCGATCAGCCAAAACTGCAAAAAAAAAAAACAGCCAAGGTCCCTACTATGAGCACTCGGGCCCACCCCAGCCCCCAATATCCTGCAAAATGGTGCTCTATCGAAAAGAGGGCCCACGCAGCGGAAAGAGCCAATCAGATGCCCCGTCAGCCGGAAACTCTTAAAGAGACAGCACGCAAGCGGAGACTGGAAGCCCCAGAAGGCTGCCGGGATCATGGACGCTGCCACCTCTCCACCCCCGCGCCTACCAGCTGTCCACAGCTATTAACGGACCAATTCGCTCCAGCCAGCGATCTTCCTCCCGACCCTTCTGGGACCTGACGGTCTGGGGAGGAGGTACACGGACAGCCCCTGCCGCCGTTGCTTCCCCTTGCGCTCCGCAGGAGCAGTCCCGCCTAATGACCTCTGGTCACAGAAGCGAAGAAGGAGGGGTAGGAACAGCTCCGCCCCTGAACTGTGCGTCTTCACAACGTGCCACGCTGCCCGATCGACCTCCATCAAATTGCGCTGGCATTATTGAGCACACCCACGTTCCAGTAACTAATTTTTACAACAACGCTGCAGGGCGGTTATTACAATACTACTCTCATTTTTGCGAAGGAGGAATAGGAGGCTTCGAGACGTTAAATAACTTGCCCGAAAGCCACATAACTAGGAAATGACAAAGCCTGGACGCTGGAATTTGAACTGCCCCTGCTTGCATTTCTAACTTCAACAATTCTTCAGTCATCTTCCTTTATGAAGCCTTCCCTGTTCATGACTTCCTGACACCTATGCTGTTTTCTCCTGGCTCTTCTCACGCTGACCCCTCGCGGCCTGCCCTCCCCCATCTCCTGCCCCCAGTCATTTCTCACCCACCCCCTGTTCATTCAAGCCGCAATGGTTTCTGTTTCTCTACCTTTGAATATAGCAAACTTATTCATGTTTGCAGTCCGCATCAGTTCACTGCCTGGGGCTGGCTCTTTGTCACATAACACCCTCCTTCCTGGCATTCCAGCTAAAGTAGTTGTCTAGTCTTTGTCACATAATGCCCTTTTCTTTCTTTCTGAGGATCATCTCACTAACGTGATTATATTCATTTATTTGCTTCGCAGTTAGTCTTCAGCGCACCCCCCCCCCCATCAGACTCTCAGCTTCAGGATGACAGAACTGTGCTTATCACATTCCCTGTATCATCCTGAGGCTGACTCAGTGCCTCATGCAAATGGTGGACTGCAACCAAGTACTAGAGACCCACTTACCACAGTAAATTCAAGATACACATCCCACGATAACAAAGTTGCTTCACAGTTGGGCTAGAATGACATTTGACAGACCTAGGCAGGCCTAGGAGAAATGGAAAATCACCAGGTGGGAAAACTATACCGTCAGAAACTGCAGTGTGGGAAAATACTTGCCTGGGAAACTGCCTGCTGACCCTACCCAGGACAAACAGATGCCCAGCTAAGATTGGGGTCTGGGGTGGGCCTATCCGGCATAACAGGATACAGCTTTAACTTGAGCCTGACGAAATATATCAAGAATGTTGGTCAGCGGAAATGGTACCAAGCAACAAGCTGTAGCCAATCAGACTCTGATACCCCAACCAGTTAACCTTTGTGGGGTTTTGCGCTTAAAAACCCTGCCCTAAGAACAACCAAATGAGTCTTAACCTCCCTTGGTTGGCTCTCCAACCTCCCTTAGTTGGCTCCACTTTCACTCTTATTCTCCACTAAAAAACCCTGCTTCTTGGCTTGTTGCATCTGTCTGGTTTCTTGAGCAACTCCAACCTAGCAACGTGGGCACCGTTCTTCACTTGCATCCTGCTCTAAAAAGGGGAAGTATTGCCCTAACCAGTGTGGTTCAGTTGGTTGGGCATCATCCCACAAAGCAAAAGGTTGCTGGTTTGATGCCCGGTGGGGGCATATGCCTGGGTTGTGGGTTCAGTCCCTGGATGGAGCAGGTGCAAGGGGCACCCAATCAATGTTTCTCTCTCACATCAAGGTTTCTCTCCCTTTCACCCTCCCTTCCCCTCTCTCTAAAAATAAAATCTTTAAAAACAAAAAAAAATTAAAAAGGGGAAGAGTTAGATTATAACCATCTGTGACCAATTAGGACTTGGTTTATCTAGGACGGTCCCAGCCTGACCCCAGGCCAGAATGCACAGTTTCTGTATCAGCCAGCAGAGGCTATGCTCCATGCCCACACCTGCCTTCGTGAATGGGCTATGGGGAGGCAAGGTCAGCAACTAGAGTTTCTGCCAAGAAATTACACACATCACTCCAAACCACATTTAATTGGTAAAAGCAAGTTCTGGGCCACTTCTAACTTCCAAGGGCAGGAATGCTCTTTCTACCAGGTGCCAGAAAAGGAGAAATGGAGTATCTGTGACCAGACTACCCTCCATCTTTAACTTCTTTGCTTTTGGAGACAGTACAGACTTCCTGGGAGGAAAAAAAAAAAAAGTGTGCTATTACTATCACAATACACAATTCTGCATTTTATACTCTGAATTTTGAGGTCCACATGTAGGCTTCTGTGAGACTTTATTTGTAGAATAACTGAGGGTTTTCTTTGCACCCCCTCCCTTCATGGCAGGCAGTGGCTACTTCACTGCAGTATTCCCACACAGAGGATAGAGTAAAGCATCAGCAAATTCCAATAAATAATAGTTTGATAAACAAAGACCTGACTTTCAGGTTCTGTTCCTTACCCTACACCAGGTTCTGGGGTGGTCATCCTCTCTAAGCCATGGCTGACAGAGGGAGATCCTTCTACAGAACTGGCTCACTGATAGCAATGGGGGTCCCAAAATAGTAGAAACAAGATGGTAGTGCTCAGCAGTTAGGAGCAAAGTGGGTGCAATCACCATATTACTGACTACTTTGAGGTCAAAGTAGTAGCCAGAAGGCTGAATAGATCACTGGGATAACTGGCAGAATGCCCACTTTGGTTTCTTGGTTTGAGTGGTGACAGTTTTCATAGAAGTGAAAGTAAAGTGAGAGTCTCTGACACTTTCCCTCACCCACCCTCCCCAACCAGGATAAATAAAAAACAATATCCTGCCTTGCTCAGTTCATTGGAGCATCATTCCATAAACCAATGACATGCCAGTTTGATCCCCAGTCAAGGCACATACCTAAGCTTTGGGTTTGATCCCCGGTGGAGGCATTTACTAGAGGCAACCAATCAATCTTTCTCTCATTGATGTTTCTTTTTCTACTTTCGTCTCTTTCTAAATGGAAAAATAAAAAGTCCTCCAGTAAGGATAAAACAAACAAAAAAAACAATATCCCATACCGGGGAAAATGGCAGAAATTAGTGCCACCCTTAAAGACCTAAAACATGTGGAAAGGGTTGGGCCCCATCACACCCCTATTTAATCCATCAGCCTGGCCTCAAAAAAATAGAGATTGGTAGTGGATTGCAACCAAGTACTAGCCCCAATTACAGCTGCTGTGCTACCATCACGGCTAACACAGATCAACATGGCCTCAGGTGGGTAGCCTTTGATCTAACCATCCCTATCACAAACCATTGGCATTCACAGGTAGGGACAGCAGGGTCTTGTCCCAGGCCTATGGTCACTCTCCCACATTTTGTCATAATATAGTCTGAAGAGCTCTGGCTGTCTGGACATTTTGCAATATACTGCACTGGTTTATTATATCAATCACATTTTGCTGATCTGGCAGGATAAACAAAAAGTAACAAGTAGATGAAGATTTAATGAGGCATTTTTGCTCCCAAGAACAAAAGATAAACCCCATGTTGGGGGCTTGCCATACCCGTGAAGTTTGTAGGGATCTAATAGTCTGGGGCATATCTCTCCCAAAGCAAAAGAAAAATGATTGCATCTTGCACAACCCATCATAAAAAAGGGAGTACCATACCAGAACCCACTCTTTGGGTTCTGGAGGCAGTATATTCTACACCTGCAAATGCTGCTCTGGCCTATACATGTCTGCATGACATAAAAAGCTTCCAGCTTTGAGTGAGGCTTACAACAGGAAAGGGCTGTCCCACAGACCATAGGACTCACCAACCCTACGATATTAGATGCATATGTGGTGGGAAAAGATGCTGTGTAAAGGTTATTGCAGGCCCTAGTGGGTGTCAATTAACTTTGAGAACTAAAAGGGAAACAAAAGATATGGTGGGTTTTTGGTTTTGGGGGGTTTTTATTGTAAATCTGGAGACACAGATTTGGGTAGAAATCCAACTACATTCCTAGGGGGAGCTAAAGGGACAGTTTATAAGGACAAAAAAAGGGGGGTACCCAAAGTGGTTACACAAGTTGCTTTGAAAAAACTGTGATTGGTGGAGACAAGCAGACATACTAAGCTATACACAATTAATTTCTTACATCTATTGCAAGGCTCCATTTTAGATTGCTCTCTTGACAATATCAAGTTCATTTTGCTGTTTGCATTTCATGTTTCCTCTTTTTGACCAAGATTTTCCCTAGAAAGCATCAGTGATCAACCATTAGGATGTGTATCATTGGTCTGTTATCATTGAGACAGTACAGACTCCTTGGGAGAAAAAAAAAAGCGTGAAATCATTGAAAAAGCAACACTGATCCCTCATCTCCAGGAAGGCTCATTCCTGGTATGTTATGTTCCATGTAAAGGGAGAGTAGTCTCCTAAGTATACAGTAAGACTTTTGAGCAATAGGAGGCTTGTAAGAAGCAAGGCTAAGTCACAACTCCAAACATCAAAAATTCCATTGTGGAGGTGGTCTCAGATTTATTTGTTGTAACAACTCTAGGTGTTGGGCTACCATTATTCTGGTAGTGGCTGTTAGTCATTGGTAGATGCACATGGTAAGACACCGAGTTAAGCTAAGTGAACAGTATAATTACAAGAACCAATATCGTTAAGGCCTATAACACAGAACAACACCAGGTTCCCATTTTTCAGGCAGCCAGCTAAATAAGTCTGTACAATCCCAACTTATAGGATGATGTTCTGTCTGTTCAAGGTATTTTAATGTTTTGTGAGGTTCAGTCAGAACCTCACAATATTACATTCCTTTACCTAATCTCTTAACATAAGAACAACATTCCTTTCCTAATAGAGCAAAGTACTGCATTGCTGGGCAGCTAACAAATCCAGAGCCCTATGGTTTTATAGTCCTACTTCACCCAGACTGTCAGTCATTCCTTGTTTTTCAAGAGCAGTTGCAATTAATAGTCCATCATTGTATTCCAAGAATAGAAAAATTTCTAATAGACTTTTCTAATTCAGTTACTCCACACCAAAGAAGGAAAACTCTAGTGAAGGCATGCCTGAAGCCTTTCTGATCTACTACGGGGTTTCAGGTGGAGAGAAAAGACCAAAGACCATGCCTCAAATGCCAACGATATTTGGTCCATTTTAGTCAAAGTTTATAGACAAAGTGCCTAGACTGGGGCTAATGGCAGAGGATGGGAGAGTCTTTCTGGTGACAGTATTAGGTACTAACATAACAATATCACATCTACCATCAAATTGTCAAAGTGACGTATATTTGAGTCCCACGCAAGAACACCTGACACCTCCAAGTGAGAGTGTATAATTAGGCCCTGAAACCCAGACTCTGAGGGAAGTATTAAGTCTATTTCTGAAGCAGGAATTTCATGTCTTCCATATGTTAGATGATCATAATAATCATCAACATAGACAACATTAAAGTTATCATGTGATTTATGAGTGTGACTAAAAGAGCACATGAGGTTTCTATATTTTGGGGTTAGGATTGAAAGATTAACATGTTAGGGTTAGGGCTAGGGCTAGGGTTAAGGTTAGAGTATTTGATTGTTCCACATTTTGGGGCTAGGATGCCCTAAGAGATAGATTTTATCTATTTTCTATCAAATATCACACTTTTTATCTAGTCACTAAGTAGTATTTGGGAATGGAAGGACATTTGCTTTCCAGAATCAAGTAGTACTATTCTCTGACTTCCCCACATTAGAGAAACATTGTAAGAAGTAACATTGTATTCACTTAAGTCCCATTAAGGTGGGAACTCAAGGTTGTTGAAGACATACAAGAGTGTAGTTGCACATTAAAACTCAAGATTCTGCCTGAACTGTTTATATTTTCAAAACAGACAAGTTATCAGTAATAGTCCAGATTGTATTGGGGGGGGGGACTTATGGACAGAGCTGGTTACAGGAAGGTCATGTGTTCCATCAACATTTTTAGAGGATTGAGAATATAGGAGGACTTTAAATCAGTGCTATGTCCAGTTTTCTGTAAGCTTTCAAGGCTTAAGGCCCAAATCACTAATTCTGGTTCATCATGGGAATGGTTAGCTCAGGTGCATACCCAACAGTTTGTTCAATTGGCACTGCTGGATATTTGTTGGATAGCAGTGTTGAAGGGCAAATAGGTTACTCACTACAGTAAGCAGACATAACAATCTGAGTGTTTCATATTGAAATTAGACTAAAGAGCTAAGAAAAGGATGAATGTTTTCTCAAGCGATTTCCTCAGGCAAAAATTAAGTTTTGATTTCAATACAATCAGTAAATGAAACAAAGGTGGTTAAAGGGAAGACCAAATGTAAGGATTGCTGGGTGGAATTGTGTATGACTGACCTGGTCAGGGATCTTGGGAGAGCCATTTATATCACAAGATGTCTGCTTTGACTCTAGAATGAGAATTCTAGTGGTGGTCTTGGGTTGTTTAGAGGTTTTCAGCTTAAGATCCTCAAAAGGCTGAGATGACCAGTCACACATGTTTTCTTGTAAAATTTTTTTCTTAGTAGGCTCTGTGGTGCAATGAATAACACATTGGACTTCTACTGATACATTTTTTTCTTTTATTGATTATAGAGAGGAGATGGGAGGGAGGAAGAGGAGAGAAACATCGATCACACGTGCCAACTGGGGACTGAACCTGCAACCAAGGCATTGAACTGATAACCTTTTGGTTTGCAGGATGACACCCAACCAAGGCACACCAGCCAGGGCAAGTGTCCTTTTTAAATGAGAAACATGAATCCATGAGTCAGTACCCTTATGTTAAGCAGTACAAGGGTTAGTTAGCAATACCTGATACGGCCCTTTCCATCAAGGCTAAAGGTCATCTTTATGGGAATGGGGTTTACAATAGACAAAATCTGGAAACTGACATTATAGATCTTCATCTCCCAGAAGCACACAATGAATGGAAAGACTGCTCCATAAGCTGCTAGTCTTAAGGGTCCTTATTAGTACTTTACAGTAAATCAGGAGGTCTCCTTTCAACAGTTCAGGTTAATACATTCCTTGACCTAATCTAATGGGTCTGCCAGTAATAATTTCAAAAGGAGACAGTCTACATTTGCCTAAGGGAGTAGATCTTTGATTGAGCAATATCAAGGAAAGAGCCTCAGGCCAAGGCAGATGAAAAGTCTTCATGCATTTTACCAAACGAGTTTTGATTATGTTGTTAGTACATTCTACAAGACTGGAGAACTGGGAATGATTGCAAAATCCACCAGGTCTTACAGATTGTGTCCTGTAAAATGAGTTCCCCGGTCACTACGAAGGTCTGTGGGAATTTCCCAAGTTGGAAACATCTTCTCTAGGAATATTTTACTTCTGTTGAGGCTGTGGCTCTGTGGCATGGGAATGCTTCCGCCTAAAGAGAAAACATACAAATCGCTGACATGTACTTGACAAGGGGGCAGCTGATTGAAGTCCATTTGCCAGACCTCAAAGAGGCCTAAAAAGGTATGAATGGGCTTTCCAGGGTGGTGCTTTGAGATTTGGCATTTTTGGCATAAGTAGGAAGCTATATTTGGAGATGACTTCTAACATGACTGTTTTCCCCAAGAAACCAATTTGTCAGGGTTCCAGTGAGTTAAGTCATATACGTATTGTAATATGTGATGTTGTATGCAATCAGGGAGGAGGGGGTCATTGTTTGGACCTACTGATAAGTTTCTTTTAGGGTCAAATTTACAGCCTTGTTCTAATCATTACTTTGTTTTGTTGAACATCTAAATGCTGTGCTTCCATATCTTTTAAATCTCCAATTGCTTCAGCTGGTAGCATAAGTGCTTCCACTGGGGCTCAAGGTTGTTTTAATGCTGCTAACTTAGCAGCAGTGCTAGCCAAGTGATTACCTTTACTTTCCTGTGTTTGCCAATGAATGTTCAGGACTTTTATGATTACTAAAGATTTAGCTTCTAAGAGTTGTAAAACATAAGAACTCTTTTTTATCTTTTGTCTGGAAAAAGTCAAGAATCCTGTTTCCAGAACATACCAAAGTCATGGGTAATACCAAAGGTGAGCCTGCTCTAGTGTATGTTAGCTGTTTTACCTTTGGCCAATTGTTAGCTGTTTTATCTTTGGCCAATTGCAAACTCAAATTAATGCATAGAGCTCTGCTTGTTGAGCAAAAATTTCCTAAGGCATTGGACTACCCTCAGTGGTCTCAGTTTGAGACAACTGCATAGCCTGCTCCATAGTGGCTATTTCATATTTCAGGTAAGAACCATCAGTAAGCCAAAGTAATTTAGCATTTTCAAGAGGTGTTTCCTGTAAATCAATTGGAGGAGTTGGTAGTTGGTCTTAATGTCAGGCAGTCATGAGGGGTTTTGTTGGAGGACAGAGGAAGAAGAGTAGTATTCAGAGTATTACAGGGAGCAACAGTCACATTAGATAAAAACAATGAAAGAACTTCATATAAGGTTAGTCTTCTAGCAGAGAGGTGCTGAATATGATGAGTTAAGTAAGTCTTCCATTGAATGAGGCACATGAAAAGTCAGTGGAGAGACCTTTATTATGTATTCTACATGTTGTAGTAAATTGGCAGTGGCCACAATAGCTTTCAAACATGGACAGAGATCTTTGGCCACTGGATTTAATTGTTGACTGTAGTATTTAGTGGGTCCATGTTAGTTTCCATGTCTTTCAGTCAAAACACTTAAGGCAATTCTCTCTCCAAAGAATTACTTGAATTTACCCTTCTTACTTCCCTACTCCTCAACACATTCTAATGTGGTGTCTGCCACTGACCCAGCAGAGACCTGCTCTTGCCAGGGCTATCAGTGGCTCCTGGTCTTTACCAAACTTGACCTCTTGGCAGCTTGTCACGTACAGTCTCCATCTTCAATCTTGACCCCCTTAGTGGGCAGCTTATGAGAAAGTCCCCAATGATCCCATCTCCTTGGCTAGTGGGCTGAACCTAATAACTGACTTCTAACAAACAGGATATAGCAAAAGTGATAGGATGTCACCTCCAGGACATGGCTTCTGTCTTGTATAGTCTTTCTCACCCTCTTGTTCATTTGCTTTGAGCAAAATCAGCTACCATGTTGTGAGGTGCCCTATGGCAAGAAACTGAGAGGGTCTCTACCCAAGAGCCAGTGTGAAACTGAGTCCTCATCAGTCAAGGAGGAACTGAAACCTGCCACATGAGGGAGTTTGGAAGCAGGACCACCCTAAACTGAGCTGGGTGTAGCCTGAGTAGTGACCTTGAAGCAGAGGCACCAGCCAAGCCAAACTCACATCCAGACCACAGCCACTGAGATAATAAGCAGTAATTGTTTTAACCTGCTAGATTCCCAGACAATTTATTATGCTTAAATAGAAAGATAATACAATCCCATCCACCATCTCTTCTCTGGCATCTCCCTCAGTGGTTCCCAGTATCCCAATTCCTACCCACCATCCTGTTGGTGCCTCTTAACCCTTAGAGTTTCCTGGGTCCCAGGCTCAAGCATTCCTCTCTCTTCACTATACTATCTGGTTATCCAACCACTCCTAAGGCTATTTACGGCTATAGCCCAAACTCCCTCTCAAGTCCCAGACATGAATGATCAAATGGCCTCCTGGATATCTCCACACAAGACCCATAATTACCACAGCCAGAAACAAAGTCATCTTCTTTCCCCCCAACCTCACTTGTCTTTCTCCTGCATTCTGCATCTCAGAGCTGGTGTCATCACTGGCCTAGTCTTCTAAACCACAATCCTGGTGTCATCCAAGGTATCTCCCTTTTGCTGTCCTCAATCCCCAAGGCCGACAGACTCCATATTCTAAATATCCCTTGGATATTTTCAGTACCTATCATCCCTCCTGCCCCATGGTATGGGTCCCATCCAGAGATGTTTGTTCACTGCACAAAAGTACCAAAAGGGCTGAGACCTAGCCCTGCTCTGCTCACCAATGGACCTGCCTTAGCCTGAGCTGCCTATAACTAGAGGAAAAACCACAGCATCAGCTTCCAACCTGGTTCAATCCACCTCCACCCAGGAGCAGAGGAATTCTCCTAAAACCCGCATTGACCTTTGTCTCACCTGCTCAAAACTCCCTCGGTTCTCCAGTGCTCTCAGGATAAAGCTGCGACTCCCTAGAAAGATTTGGATCTTTTCATGACCAGGGCTCTCCAACCTCAAGTATTACCGCTTCCTGGGCATCACAAACTGTGTAACCTGAACTATGAAATTGCTTACAGATGTGGTGCCATTCATGCTTTCTACATCTTTACAAAAGTTCTTTAATCTAGAACATCCCTCTATTTTTAACTTCCCTCGGTGAGGATAACTCCTACTATAACCTCCTAATTGGCTTCCTACAGTACATTCTCTGAGCATTTCGGTGCTTGAGGTATTAAACCTGAGAGCTTCTGGAAAAGCTGAAACTGTGCACTCATAAGACAGTAAGGCATCAGGAAGCAAGGCTCTGAACTTCAGTTGCCTCATCTATAAAATGGCTTGGTCACGCAGGCAGCATTTGGAGCTGGTCCTCACTGCCCGCATCCACAACTTCAGTTCCCTAACTGCTGATCAGGACAGTCAGCGTAGAACACGCAGCCAGCACCTGATGGCTGGCACTCTCCAGACGTGGTGGGGACTTCCGGGTCGTGGGCGAGGATATTCGCTTTGGTCCGCCCCCTGCGCCGGAGACGCAAGTCGACGCCGACGTCGCTACGTTCTTTCAGGCGCTTTCCGGGCTGGAGGGTCACGTGAGCCACTTTTCGCGCGAAAACTGATTGTTGCGGTAGTAGCGGAGAGGAGGGCGGCGGTAAGATGGCGGTGAGTTCAGGGGTCCGGTGCGCGCGCCAACAGCAACTCTGGGGGTTAGGGGGTGTCGCTGCCCGGGATCGGTTCTTTGGCAGAGGCTGGGCCCCTGGGCTCTGGTGTGGAACTGATTTCTCCTGGGGTCTACAAAGTCAGCGGGCCCCGAACCGTACGAGACCTGGTGATGCCGCCTCTCCCGCTCCAGCTTGGAGCGTTGGACCCCTGAAGCCTCTCTCAGACTGCACGACCACTATGATTTATTCGCTACGCACATGCTGGTTGGGCCCCCTCCGTATGCCTGGCTCTAGCTGTAACACAGGACAGACAAGATCCTGCGTCTTCGTGCACTTGTACTGTAATTTTCTTTTGTCTTTTTGTCTTATTTGCTATCACTCTTCCAATCTGTAAGCATCAAGATCTCTCCATGTTTTGATTGCTCTCGTGGGTGCTCGAAAGGGTAGGAGTGCTTGCTTACAGGGAGGAAGAGACAATAAACAAATCTATGAGCAAATGGGGTATCCTCAGTGACTTGTCATAGAGAAAACTCAGGGTATTGTGAGTGAACAGATATTTGAGGAAATGATATTTGAGCTGGTTCCTGTGTGTTAAGCCATTAGCACAGCTCAGAGGAGAGCATTCCATGTAGAGGGAATAGCAAGTGCAAAGTCTTGAGCCTGGAAGGAATTTGGTGTGGTAGAGGACAGGATAACTGGTGGGGAGGGCCACCATATAGAAAACTAAATCAGCCCTCACTTTCTTGGTCTTCCCTTGCAGGAATCATCTGAGTCCTTCACCATGGCCTCCAGCCCTGCTCGCCATCGGCAAAGCAATGATCCTCTCACCTCCAGCCCTGGGCGAAGCTCCCGGAGGGCAGAAGCCCTGACCTCCAGCCCTGGCCGTGACCTTCCTCCCTTTGAGGATGAGTCTGAGGGGCTACTAGGCACAGAGGGGCCCCTGGAGGAGGAGGAGGATGGAGAGGAACTTATTGGAGATGGCATGGAGAGGTACTTTTATTCAAGGCCCTGCAATCAACAGTTTTGTAGAGACCCGATTGTCAACGACCTGGCTTTGGGTGCAGGCAAAGGAGACAAATCAGAGCACCTTGGTTCTGGGTCTGGGGGAAGACAAACAGGTTCATGGGGCCACAATATAGGTCCATGTAACTTGCTGTATCCAAGACTGCACTCTGAGGCCAGCATAAACCCAACTCCATGAGATGTGTGCCCCAGGGGCTACAAGGGGTCTGTAACCTGGTGGACCATATCAGAGAGTCAACTGAGAAGGATAGGAAGCAGGCAGCTGAGTGCTTTTCTGCAACTTCAAAGGAACATTGTGTTGCCATTGAGGAGTGGGTACTGATTAAGCAACATTTGGATTCAATTCAGCAAACATTTATTGTGTTTAATCTGTACCAGTCTATGTGTTAGATACTTTCACACTTAACTAGAAAACGTGAACATATTAAAGGTTATCAAGGCACAGTGTGGCACACTGTGGGTGCTCAGTGCAAAGACAGTGGAGTAAGCTTTGCAAGGAAGCAAGGTTAGGTTTCTGCTGCCTTACCCCATATTTACAACCAGGATTTGATAGGTGTATTAGAATTATGTGAATGCCCAGGATCCTCAGGAAGAGTCTCCTTTTGGGACTGCCTTTCCTGGGACTTGGTTCCAGGACTGGTGTGTGTGAGAGGGCTATACAGGCCATCCTACAGTCAACAGGGAGTGTCCTTTGTGAGACATCCCATGGACTGTCAACTGTACTGTAGACCATTTGGGTCTTTGCCTTAAGTTCTGTCATCCTGGATAGTCAGATCTGTTGTGCAATACATTCCGTACTGTGGAAGGAATTAGGAGTCTAGGGACAGATCAGGTCCTTGTATGCTGTGGAGTTGTTCAGGCAGTACACCCCTCCCTACCATTCTCTACCCTCTGTTTCCACCTCTTCGTCTCTTCAGAGAACAAGGAGGGAGGCCCTTTGCAGGGGCTTCTGGATAGAGGTATCTGAGCTAGCTGGGCCCAATTAAAACTTTGTTGTTGGGGCTTTTTAACATGCATGTTTATTGAGCCATAATTTATATATTTGAAAATTTATCTGTGTAAGAATACAATTTAGTGCTTTTTAGTCAATTTCTTGGGTTTGGCAACCAGTACCACAGTCCAGTTTTAGAACATTTTCTTACTGGGAATGTTCATCCCCTTGTGCCTGTTTACATTTAATCCTGGTTCCTACCCCCACCCCTAGGCAGCCAATAATCTGTTTCTTTAGACTTGCCAATTCTGGCTGTTTCACACAAATGAAATCATAATACATGACTGGCTTTTGCAACAGGCTTCTTTTACTTAGTTTGGTTTTCAAGGTCCATCCTTGTTGGAGTGTGTCAGTACTTAATTCTTTTTTGTAGTTGAATAATATCCTGTTGAATGGACCGACCATGTTTTTTACTCCATGATCATATAGTGGACATTTGGGTTCTACGCACTTTTTGTCACTTAACGAGTACTGCTGCTATGAAGTTTTTGTGTGGACATGTGTTTTCAGTTCTCTTGGGCAAATACCAAGGGTTGGATTTGCTGGGTCATATGCTAACTCTGGTTAATCCTTTGAGGTACTGCCAGGCTGTTTTCCAAAGGAGCTGCAACATTTTACATTGCCACACATGATGTATGAGGATTCCCATTTCTCCACATTCTTGCCAACACCTGTTATTTTCTGGTTTTTGATAATGGTCATCCTAATGTGTGTGACATAGTGTCTCATTGGGATTTTGATTTACATTTCTCTGGTGCTTAATGATGTGGAACATCTTTTCATGTGCTTATTGGACATACGTATATCCTCTTTGGAGAAATGTCTATTCAGATTTTTTATGTTTCTTGAGTTGTAAGAATTTTTTAAGAATTTTTATTCTGAATGTAAGTCTTTCATCAGATACGCAATTTGCAAATATTTCTCAATCTGTGGCTTATCTTTTTGTTGTTTTTAAGATTTATTTATTTTTAGGCAGAAGAGAGGGAGAGAAACATCAGTGTGTGGTTGCCTTGCACGCCCCCTATTGGGGACCTGGCCTGCAACCCAGGCATGTGCCCAGACTGGGAATCAAACCAGGGACCCTTTGATTCCTAGGCAGGCACTCAATCCACTGAGCCACACCAGCCAGGGCTCTTTTTTTGTTTTTTTAATAGTTTATTTTGAAACACAAAAGCTTTTAATTTTGATCAAGTCCAATTTATCAGTTTTTTATGGACTAATTAGAATTTTGCTAAGGACATTTTATGTGACTTGAAATACTTGAAGAGTCAGGTACCTTTTCCCTGAGAATTTAGGAATTCAGAAACAGATGAGCTTAGAGATGTGCCCATCTCTGTCTTCCGTTTCTGGCATGAGTGGTATAGGATTACTTGTTCTGAGAATGTAGTTTGACAGACTAAAAGACAACCAGAAAACTCAAGAAGTAGCAGTTCCCCTAATTATTGCTCACCTGGAAAAGGGGAGAATTCAAGAGGATTATCTTAGGGAGGCAGTGTGGTATCAGGTTAAAAACTTTGCAATTTGTGTTTGAGCTATATTTTCACACCCATTGGCAAAAGTCAAATCATCCTCTAATGCTCAATTTCCTCATCTTTTGGGTGGAACAGTGATCTCTGTTGTACTTCCCAGAATTTCAGAGGGCAGAGCAGGGCTTGCTTTCTGGGGGTTCCTTGTTAAGACATCATTCCCCTTCAAATAGCTCGTAGATGACATTGTGGAAAATGAGTACTTGGTGGTCTTAGAGAACCTAAAAGACTTGAGCCAGTTGGAGGGTGTATCAGAGAGGCTGGTTTGACTTATGAATAAAAGACCTTCCCCAGGACATGAAGGGGTTTGAGGTAACATTATCTGAGAGAATTCCTTTCCTGAGGGTAAGCTTGGATTAGCTCTCTGAAAGGCCTTTCTTTGTGAAGGTGTTATGGTTCCTCCACTTCCTTTTTCTTACTAGTTGCTTAAAGCTGTCTGGGGAGCACCTCACCCTTTTTTATTGTGGAAAAATACACATACCGTAAAATTTCTCATCTTAACCATCTTTAAGTGTCCAGTTCAGTGATATTAAGTACACTCACACTGTTGTATGACCATCATCACCATCTCCAGAATTTTCTCGACTTACCAGACTGAATTTCATAGGTTATTTGTCTTTTTGTGATTGGCTTATTTCACTGAACATAATGTCCTTGAGGTTCATCCATGTTACAACATGACTTTCCTTCCTGGGATATCTTTTTGAGCCTTCTGTGTTTCTGGTCTAGAGACTCTTTGGGCTTACCCAGGCCAGAGCTTCTGGGCCTTCTGGAACAGGTCTGGTTCTAGAATAGTGTTTGGGGTGTTGGTTTCTGTTTTTAATACTAACAGTGTCCATTTGGGGGTCTTTCAGGGACTACCGTGCCATCCCAGAGATAGACACCTATGAGGCTGATGGACTGGCATTGGATGATGAGGATATAGAGGAGCTGACAGCCAGCCAGAGGGCAGCAGCAGAGCGGGCCATGCGGCAGCGTGATCGTGAGGCTGGTCGGGGCCTGGGTCGCATGCGACGTGGGCTCTTATATGGTAGGTTGAGATATCTGCAACCCTGACAGGACTAGTCCTGCTTCCAGAGCCTCCAGGAGCTGGAAAGAGTGAGGGGAAGACTTCTCCAGGATGTCCCTTTTATCCCCAGACAGTGATGAGGAGGATGAGGATCGTCCCGCTCGGAAGCGCCGCCAAGTGGAACGGGCCACAGAGGATGGTGAGGAAGAAGAGGAGATGATAGAGAGCATTGAGAACCTGGAGGACCTTAAGGGCCACTCTGTGCGTGAGTGGGTAAGCATGGCAGGCCCCCGGCTGGAGATCCACCACCGCTTCAAGAACTTCCTGCGCACCCATGTGGATAGCCATGGCCACAACGTCTTCAAGGAGCGAATCAGTGACATGTGCAAAGGTTTGTTCTCTGTTTCGGCTTCTGCTCACCACAGTCCACCTTGCAAAACCCTCCTACAGGAAGTTATCACTTTGGCCCTCCAACAGCACGTTAAATAGAGACGTCAAGTGCAGGGAACATTAAATAACTTGCCTGTTACTGGACAGGAGCTAGGACCTGGAGCTCACCATATCCATCTTTCAGACAAATACAAAAGATACTACGCTTCTGCACTAGAACATTCTAGCCAACTCTCCAGGGAGCACATGTGAATCACAGAGGTGTATTTTAACATTTCTAAACTTTGGCGGGTTTTATGTAAAAATCTGGATTACTACTTTGATCAGAACGTATTGACATATTTCTTTGTGAAAGGAATTATTTCAAAAGGAGGCATGCGATTCTAGGTTTCCTACTGTTCTTCCATTCCCTTTGTCCTATATTTGACACAATTTATTCCTTGGTTTTCTTCTTGTCTGTTACAGGCATTTCAGGTTGCAGCCCTGCTGTATTAGGCACGCTGTGTGTATTATTTTACTTAACCCCCTCAGTGACTTTGTACTCTGTGTGACATCCTCCTTTTATAGATTTAGGAAGTTGAGTCCCAGGCTCTGTCACTTAATGTAAGTCACATAGCTAAAGCAAGGTAGACTTGGGAATGAGATCTGGGCTTTCCGGCTTGAAATCAAGGACTTGGGTGGAGCAGGCTCTCTCCTTGCACAATGAGATGGAAATTGCCTCCTCTGACTTGATGTTCAGTTTTTTTCTGTCTCTAGAGAACCGTGAGAGCCTGGTGGTAAACTATGAGGACCTGGCGGCCAGGGAGCATGTCCTGGCATACTTCCTCCCAGAAGCACCGGCAGAAATGCTACAGATCTTCGATGAGGCTGCTCTGGAGGTCGTGCTTGCCATGTATCCTAAGTACAACCGTATCACCAGCCGTATACACGTGCGCATGTCCCACCTGCCTCTGGTGGAGGAGCTGCGCTCGCTGAGGTAAGCTGAGGGCCGAGTGGGGACTGAGAATCCAGTCCTTGGCACCCTCTGGCTTGGGCATCATTTGAGAGAATTTCCACAGGGTGGTGGTGTGGGCAGATGGCTACAGCCAAGAGAGCCCTCTGTCATTAGTTTTGGCTTGCACTGGATGTGGTGTGATGGAACTGATCTGGTGGTGCTAGGCCCCAGATTTTTGGGATCACAAGATAGAACACCCTCACATGCAGTCATGACTTCTCCAGAGGGCATGCATGGGTTGAGCATCAGCTCTCCAGGCCACTGATGTGCCCTCTCATCTCCATAGGCAGCTGCACCTGAACCAGCTGATCCGTACAAGTGGGGTGGTGACCAGCTGCACAGGTGTCCTGCCCCAACTCAGCATGGTCAAGTACAACTGCAACAAGTGTAGCTTTGTGCTGGGGCCTTTCTCTCAGTCACAGAACCAAGAGGTGAAGCCTGGCTCCTGCCCTGAGTGCCAGTCAGCTGGCCCCTTTGAAGTCAACATGGAAGAGGTGAGCAAGCACACAGCACTGGCTGCTGGGTGTCCCCATCTCAGGAGTCCCTGGTATGCAGGGCCTGCCTGACATTTTAGGCAGTTTGGAAAACCAGCATAAGCAACTGAGGGAAACAAGAGGGCATTGTGTATTGGCCACATCACAGGGCAAACCACTTCTGTCTGGCCAGCCTGTTTAGTTTTGCCCACATGGTATTTTCAAAAATTCAAGCCAGTATTTAAAAATTGGACAAGTTTTGTTTAAAACATAAAAGTTTATGGCTTCTCTTGGAAAATGGGAAGATCTGGCTAAACTGGGCCCACTTCTTCCTCAGGTGCACCCTTAGCGGGGTACCTGCTTTTCAGTCCATCATTCACATGGGGCGCCTCTAGTCATGTTGAGACATCTCGATGTTTCTGATACCTGCCTCTTTGGGCCTTTGGTTGGGGGCTTCTGGATTATAACCACTTTAGACTCTACTGTGGCATATAACAAGAGATGCTGCTGAAAGCCTCTGGGCCTTACAACCCCAGGCACATTACATATGCCTTTGTACTTGAACAATGTCATGTGTAAAGTCATAGTACCTGCAGTGGGTGCACAGATCTCCTTTGTGCCTTGTTGTCATAAGTGTTGGCTGCTAACCTCTACTGCTCTACACTTCTGAGAAGTTCCCTTTCCAGAGCTGCCTTGCTAGAAAATGCCTGGGAAGTTGTGCTTGTTATAGGCTACAGCCAAAAACTGACTTGTGTAAACATTCAAGTATGCCTTGCCTGGTGGGATATATCTGCCAGACTGGACCTCACCTGAGTCCACGCCTTTACTGAGGCTTACCTGCCCTGTCTAGCTTCCTTCCTTCACAGATTCCACTATACAAAAGTCTCTTGCACAGGAGCAGAACTTGAGGCTTCACTTCTAGGGAACTTGAGGCAGTAACTAGTACAGGGTTGATAATTATAGCTGGCATTTCTAGAGGACTTTTCAGGTGCCAGGTGGAAATTACATAGTCTTCATCACACCCTGTAAGGCAAGGCACTGTTACCCTGTTTTGCCAATGAAGAAATTGGCTAGGGACAGCCAGGACGTGGCTCAGAGTATTGGAGGTCAGACATTTTGACCTAGAGCAAACTGCTTTATTAATGTGATCTCTTCCAGACAATAAGTGCATAAGGGACATTAAATTGTGTGGCACAATGTTGGTATATACTTGATAATCAGAGCCTACACTAATGTAATTTGTTGCTTGGGCATCAGTGTAAGAGCTTGGTATGTGTGACTTGATTTAACCCTCACTGGGGGGTTGCATTTGGCAGTGTTAGCATCTCCATTCTGCCAAGAAGACACAGAGAGGCAGTCACGTGCCCAAGATTACACAGAGCAAACCAGAGCCAGGATCTGAACCTAGGCAGCCTGGTTTCATATGCATGAGGGCTCAGCTTTGAGGCAGTAACAGGTGCTTGACTGTCCAGCAGCAGGAGGCATTTGAGGGTAGTATCAGGAGTGGAGACCTTCCATTGATATGCTGGTCACAGTGGGACCCCTCCCTGCTGTCTCTGGTTCTCTATTTTCCTAGTCGGGAAAGAATAGACAAAAAAGCCCAAAATAATAGAGTCAACAATACTGCTGACTCTCCCTCCCTGGGTCCCAGTCAAGGTCAAGTGACATAATTCAATGCTTGGAGGAGTATGAAGTCTGTCTCATGGATAGGTCCAATGGCTTTTTGTTTGTCCCTCACAGACCATCTATCAGAACTACCAGCGCATCCGCATTCAAGAGAGTCCTGGCAAAGTGGTGGCTGGCCGGCTGCCCCGTTCCAAGGACGCTATTCTTCTTGCCGATTTGGTGGACAGCTGCAAGCCAGGAGACGAGATAGTACGTGGCCAGGAGTAGGTTGGGAGGGAATTGAGTTGTTAAGATTTGCGTGAGTGTTTCTGGCGGGCCAGGGAGGGGTCAATGGCAGTTGGGGAGTGGGCTGAGATGAGTCCTTAAGTGACCCTTGTACTGGACTGGTGTGTGTAGCATGGAGGACTTAGAAGAGAAGCAGCTGGATGGAGCCAGGTAGACCCAGCCCCCATTTTGACCCTGGCCCCCACGCCAACCATGTGATCTCCCTTCTCTCCCTAGGAGCTGACTGGTATCTACCACAACAACTACGACGGTTCGCTCAACACTGCCAATGGCTTCCCTGTCTTTGCCACAGTCATCTTAGCAAACCACATTACCAAGAAGGACAACAAGGTTGCCATGGGGGAGCTGACTGACGAAGATGTGAAGATGATCACCAGCCTCTCCAAGGACCAGCAGATCGGGGAGAAGGCAAGTGGAAGTCCTTGGGGCTGCCATTCTCTGCAAGGAAGCCAGGGACTTGCTGGGGGTGTTGTGGGTGCCCAGGGCTTGCTGCCTAAGCTGTTAGCTGCTACTCCAAGCTTGTCCTGAAATCTCAGTCTTAATTGCCAGGTATTGGAAACTGAGGTTCTCTTACTTTACTCCCAGTGGCAACTAAGTAAACTTGCTTTGATGGGGGTCCCCACACTCAGTTGTTGGCATCACTTTGATGGGGGTCCCCACACTCAGTTGTTGGCATCACTTTGATGGAGGTCCCCACACTCAGTTGTTGGCATCAGGGATTGGTCTGAGCCTATAGCCCCATCTAGTTAGGACAGGATTGTAAGGATTCATCAGACATGTGGAGCCCAGGCTTAATGTTGAAATGGAGCCAAAGCAGTTAGGAATAACTTTTCTCATGTGGTTGTCACCAGGTGTCAGGTTGTGGAAAAGACCCACTGTCTTTTCTAGGAAGAGTTCTACCTCAATATGACTTTTTTTTTAAGATTCTTTTTAAATTTATTTTTATAGGGGAAGTAGGGGGAGAAACAGAAGCAGAGAAACATTGATGTGCAAGAGATACATCCATCGGTTGCCTCTCAAACGTCATCCCACGTGAGAGGGAGGGAGAGAAACATTGATGTGTGATTGCCACTTGAGTGTCCCCCATGGGGAGCCCAGGCATGCACCCCAACCGAGACTCAAACCGGTGACCCCTTGGTTTGTAGGCTGGCACCAATCCACCGAGCCACAGCAGCCAGGGTGTTTTTTTTGGGGGGGGGGGGGTGTAGACATTCTTACAGAAAGTTGGGAAGGAGATTAACATAATAGCAGACACACAAATAACAAATAGAATGTTAAATTTCTGTTCATACAAGTCCTCTGCTATTTTACCTGCTCAGGTGCCACCACCTACCAAGGGTGTATTTAAATGTTCTCAAGCTCGCAGTTCTCTTAATTTTTTTGTCCTTCCTTTCTTTCTGCTTCAGTTGTCCACTTTCTGTTCAGTTTTTAATGCAGAACAGTTTGGCTATGTCTTTGGCCTCTGCTCTTCTGCTCCTAAAGAGCCAGGGTCATTTTAGGTGAATCATTTCAGGTTCTAGTGGCTTATTTAATGAATGGGATCCTTCCTTTTGTAAACTCCCAGAGGGCAGAGTCAAGTGCGATGGACTGACCTCTGTCTAGGCAGCCTTTCTTAGTCTGCCAAGATTTGGGGCACCCACAGATGTTCTGCCAGCCTTGGGAGGACAAGAACTTCAATTCTACCAACGTACTCCACCTTGGAATACCTTCTAGGGCCACATTCTGGGATCTTGATGGGAAGTAAGATATAGTCCTTGCCTTCATTGGGTACATATTTTCATTAGGATTTGAATTTTGGCATAATCTTCCATATGATCAGATGAACTTCCCCCATCTAAGAATGGGATGGTAATAGCATCTACTCGGAGAGTTGTTACAGAAGATTAAACAGATGACTACAGTGGTGTGTGTAAGTGCTCAATAGCTAGCTGTTACTATTATAGTTTAAAAAATAAACGGTTTGTACAAAAACTGGATGGAGGTGCCAGGATAGTGTATTTGAAAAGCATAAAGGACCAGTGGAAGGATAAACATAGCCTGGGGCCTGGTACCTTAGACTTTTTCCAGCACATTCTCTCCTGCTCACAGCAGCCATACAGGTAGTTGGGTAGGCATTCTGAGGGGTAATGAGCAATGTATGCAGAGATGTAAGAGCATGAGCTTAAGGGTTAAGTGAAATAATTCATGGGAAGCACTGATACTTCCTAGCAGGTCTGGGTTTGAATTAACCCTTCATACCAGCTGTTAAGTTGTCCTGATACCTTCCAAGATAACCAAGTCAACCATAGGGCACATTGAGCCATGTAAGCATTAACACAGTTGCCCCTTGCCTTCCTGCTCCACAGGGAGGCCCACCTGTATGTGTGGGTGCTTTGCAGAAGGGTAACAGCCTGGGAACCTGCCATGCACAGCACACAGGACTCTGCTCTTTGTAGTCCTAGAGGGAGATAAAGAGTTCACCCTGCAAGGTTGCTCCCTACAGAAACAGCTTAAGAAGTAATCTGGGTAAAGAATTCAGGGATGGACAGTTTCAGCACACTCACGCAATGTGTAGGAGGATGGGAGATCTAGGGCATACCATTTCTCAGTATTCCCAGTGCATATAAGGGCTTAATAAACAAATTGTTATATAGAGCACTGAGTGTCTGCTTGATACTGTCTACGTAATTTCCAGGTAGTAATAATGATTCTATAATCTAGGTGTCATCTTGTGTCCATTTTATTGATTAATAAACAGACAAGGGTTAAATAAGTTGCCCACATAACATAGCTAATAGTAGCAGAGCCAGGATCTATCCAGGTGACTTCAGAGTTGCCCAATGACTGCATTCTGCTCCCTCCATATAGTAATCAAAGTTTGGGAGTGTGCATGTGCGAATATTTGGTTATTGTGGGTTCTGTGGGATACCTAGCACAAGTCCTGACCCATATTTTTAAAGTTTTACAAAAATTTTCACACTTTCATGTGGAATGGTATAGTGAACCCCTATACATTGCTTACCTCAGCTTCACCAGTTGTCCCAATCTCTCCAGCCTTGTTTCCTCTGTACTTGAACCTACTCCCCCCTCAAGCATTTCCAAGCAAATGTGCCAGTATTATATCTGTAACTATATTGCGCGTCTCTAAAAGACTTTTTACTAAAACCTAGTCACAATACCACCATCACACTTTACAAAATAAAGCATTTCCTTTATATCAGTTATTTGGTTCGTGTTTACACTTTCCTAATACATCTTACTGGTTTTTGTGTTTTTTGTTTTGTTTTGTTTTGTTTTAAGTTTCTTGAAGTTAGTATTCCAGTAAAGTACACACACTGGGATTGGTTGATCTGTCTCTTGGTCATTTTTCATCTCCTTTCCATCTCTAATTGCAATTATATACTTTTTAAATTTTATATTATTTTGCAGTTATGTATTTTTTAAGATTTTATTTCTTTATTTTTAGAGAGAGGGGAAGGGAGGGATAAAGAGGGAGAGAAACATCAGTTGCCTCTTGAGCACCCCACACTGGGGACCCCACTGCAGTCCAGGCATGTGCCCTGACCAGGACTCAAGCAGTGACCCCTCAGTTTGCAGGCCAGCTCTCAATCCACTGACCCACACCAGCCAGGGCCTCTTGCAATTATAAAAAAAAAAAACCAGAAGACAATGTGTCATTTGTCCTATCTCATTTTCATGGTAGATGTTGCTGATTATGTCTTCGTTGAACATACTGCTATTGCTTGTTTTCTATAAATTGGAGGTCAGATATAGAGGTGTCATCAGACTTGTGTTTAATTTTTTTTTCCTTTTTGGGTGGGAGCCATAGCAAGACTTCTGCAGAGGTGACTTTACCAGGAGGCACAGCACCCAGGGCTGTGGTGTTCACAGCCACTGATGATACTTGGCTAAATCTCTGCATTCATGAGGGGTGCAAAATAACAGTCCTCCAATTCCAAATCCGTCTTCATTTATTTGCTGGAACACTTCTACATAGAGAAACTGCTCTTAACTATATTGACTTACCCCTAGGTTAGAACTATAGGGAAAGCAGGATGTTTGATTTCCCTCTATTTACCAGTTTTCAGAATAATGAATTGGTTTGAAATGATGAATCATTTACCTTATGAGGTGCCACTGAGTGTCTTACAAAATGGTAGGGTTTAATGTCATTAAGGTTATTGCAGTCTCCTTATGTACAGGGTCTGGCGGAAGTGGCATGTGCTTGAGTGTGGTTGGTAGGGTGATAATATGGGTGTAATAATTTATAGTTTTAAAATTTGAACAATTCACCTAAAATGTCATATGGTGTGCTTGAGTATGATATTGTTATATTGCAGAATTATATGCTTATGATTTTATAATAAAAAAGGGCTATTACTTGTACTAGAATACTATACTTCCTGCTCCAGACCTAGAAGGTCTGAATCAGCTATTTCTCTAAACAGCCCGGTGGGAAGTATTTTTTCCTGTCGGTGGGAAACAGTGTTTGAAAACATCGGCCTCTAGATGCACTAGGTCTGGACCACTGAGCCACAAATGCTAGCAGTGCTAACAGCCTTTGCTTGGACTAGGTTTTACACTAAATTTTAGAGCCAGAGATAGAACTAGAAAAGTTGTAATGTTGTGGAAACAGACCTCCACTTCTAACTTATTATGTAAAATAGTGGTAGGAAGCTTTTCTGGCACAGCACCAGAGTGGTACCAGCAGGTCCTATTTCCAAGAAGGACCTGCCAGTCACACTGTCCTGGCTGTGGTGAAGAGTGGCCATACACAGAATAGACTGCTGATGCCTACCCCCAGTTCCAGTGCTCAGAATTGGGTTTCCCCCATCTTCACGCTTCCAGGGAAGCCAGAGAGAGTAACTTCCACTTGGCTGTCAGCAGAGGCAAGACACCTGGATCCAGTGCTTAGGGAGTGGCTCTCCCTCCCCACTTCAGTGTTGTTTTTCTATTAGAGCCTCCATCCTCCAGGGCCTGGTGCTTCCCAAGTCACTCAGTCTGACCTGTGAGGATACAGTGCTTTGCAGAAGGTGGAAAGGTAGAGATAGTGAGGGCATAACCATGCCACAGGTGGAGAAGGAAGCTGACTCCCATCAGCAAGAAATGTCTTTCATTTCATCTTGACCATTCTGCAGATTTTTCAGGCTTCTCCCTCTCCTTCCCTCCCCCCTCTCTCTGCCATGTGCGCAGAGAAATAGAGAATGTTTCATTGGCTCACAAGTTGAAATGACCTGAATTTCTGGTGACTGTGTCTCCCAGGCAGTCTGTATTTGTTTTAAGTGTACAGAATTATAGTATATCATCTGTATATTGCATTGTGTGCTCATCACTCAAAATGTAGCCTCTGTCCACCACCATATATATTTGACCCCCTTCACCTCTTCAATCCCTCCTCACCCTTTGGTAACCACAGTACTGCTATCTGTGTTGGTGAGTTTTGTTTGTTCGTTTGTTGCTTTCTGTTTTATATCTCACATGAGTGAACTCCTATGGTTCTTTGCTTTTTCTGACTTTGTTTAGTGTGATATTCTCAAGATCCACCCATGTTGTTGCAAATAACAATATTTCGTCCTTATGGCTAACTAGTATTCCATTGTATATGTATACCACATTTTATTCATTCATCCATACATCCATCAAAGGACACTTGGGTTTTTTCTACATTAGACCTGGCTATGTATTGTATTTCTCCATCACAGCCCAGCCAGGAGCCAGATAACTTGTGTAAACACCTCACTTAGAGCTCACAAAAACCTGTGAATTGGGTAGTGTTACTTTTCCATTAGAGGAAATAGACTCAAGCAGGCTACAGAGCCCCTGTGAGGGGTCTTCCTACTGTCAGAACCTGAATTTTGGCTCCTTTCTGCTCTTGGTCTGCAACCTTGGGGTAGTCCTTTCTGAACTGGGACAACATAAAGGAGTCTGACCAAAGTTGTTTTAAATTTCAAAGTTCTGTGACTTTCAGAAAGAGCCAACTAATGACAAGGTCCATAGAGAGCAGGGCTTAATGCTGAGGCCTGGTGGAATTTAAGCAGCTGTGGAGTAGGTGCTTTGGGGCTAGAGACTTTTCCATCCCCTAAGACCAGAACAGGTGGGTTATCTGCCCAGACTGTACCCATGCCTCTCCCTCCCTTCTTCAGATCTTTGCTAGTGTTGCTCCCTCCATCTACGGGCATGAAGACATCAAGAGAGGCCTAGCACTCGCTCTGTTTGGAGGGGAGCCCAAAAACCCAGGTGAGTAGAGTCTGTAGAGAATTTAATAGGAGCCAGGTTCTACATGTCAGACAAGGAAGGACTGTATTTAAAGCATGTTAAGAGGTGGCCAGACCATGTACAGCTCAGTCATCATAGGGAGAACATAGCCCACGGGCATGGTATCTCAGCCATCTCCATGTCCCTAGCTCTACCACTGCCTTCCTTTGTGGTGAGCAAATTCATCTGCTTGTCTTGTTTTAAAAAACTTTGTCTTTTAAAGAATTGTTTTAACTTAAAAATAATACATGAATTTGTGTTTATATTACATACTCTTACTAAATTGTTAGAAGTCACAGAAAAGCCAAATATACTGTTGACCACCCTTTTTAATTTTAGTCCCCTCCCTGTAGGTTACTCCTCTGGTCACTGTGGTATGTACACTCTGAGACCTTTGTGTGGCTGCTCATAGACTTAACATGCATACTTAGAAAACACAGTATTTCATAAAATACATGTTTCTATTTACAGTTCCTGTATGTGTGTATAAGTGACTGCATAAAATATCCAGGTTGCTTTTTTTATTTTTTTTATTTTTTACAAATTTTTATGTTTCTTGCATACCTCAAGGGTAACATTGGAAACCTGAATACATCACACATATAATGTCTTTTTTTATTTTGCTTTTTTTAAAAATTTTTAATTTAATTTTAATTGTTGTTCTTTTATAGTTTTCTGTCTTTTACTCCCATCCCAGTCCATCACCCCAGCCCTCCCCACCTCCCTCCCACTGGGTTGCTCTTTATCACTCAAGTAACACATCTTATCTTTTGGCATTAGTGTATACAGAGCAAGTTCATGCTTTTAAGTTACCGATCATGGTCCATATAGTATAATGTACTTGGTTACCCTTCTTGTTGAAGAAGATATAATTGCTTTCAGTTTTTTACATTTATAAAGAAGATATTTATACTCACCTCCTTGTGCACCCATTTTTCTGGGTTTGTGGCTTAGAAGCGGATTGCTGGTCCTAGGGCATTGCATCCCTCTCTGCAGAGAATATTCCTTTGCCATTCATAATAGGCTGAGAAATTGGATATAAGCCCTATATCTGTCACCTTCCTTTTGCCCCCATTCCCTCCATTGCCATCCTTGCCTCCTCCAGGGGGCAAGCACAAGGTGCGAGGCGATATCAATGTGCTCTTGTGTGGAGATCCTGGCACAGCCAAGTCTCAGTTCCTCAAATATGTTGAGAAGGTGTCTAGCCGTGCCATCTTCACCACCGGCCAGGGGGCTTCAGCTGTGGGCCTCACAGCATATGTCCAGCGGCACCCTGTCAGCCGAGAGTGGACCTTAGAAGCTGGAGCCCTGGTTCTGGCTGACCGAGGAGTATGTCTCATCGATGAATTTGACAAGGTAGGTCCTGGACCCTATAGGTAATGGGACTTAAAATGTGTTGGCTTAGCCCTCAGTGGGGGACAAGTGTTACTGTGACATGTCAGGGAGAATCATGTATTTGATTCTTGCAGATGAATGACCAGGACAGAACCAGCATCCACGAAGCCATGGAACAACAGAGTATCTCCATCTCGAAGGCTGGTATCGTCACCTCCCTGCAGGCTCGCTGCACTGTCATTGCCGCTGCCAACCCCATAGGTATACCAGGCAGGATGGCTGGTGGGGCTCAGGGACTGCCAAAGGGGACAAGACCCTGCCTTTAGGAGTCAGGAACCAGTTGCAGATCTGAATTAGGAATTAAGCAACAGAAGGTAGTTCTTTCCTGTGTGGGACTCTTGGGTTTTTGTTGAGCCATGTTCTCAGAACTACCCATGGCCATTCTTTTCAGAAGGCCCAAGAGCAGAATCTAGTTCACTGTCTAACTAGGGGGTGAAGTTGCTTGTTGATCCCAGCCAGGCAGCCTTGCCTGTCTGGTTGTTGGCTATTCCTGCCAGGAGACAAGTATGTTTTCTATCTCTTACCTGGAATGCCTCACAGATAGCAGGCACTGAATCTCCAGCCTTTTCTAGTTCTTCTGCCAAAGTTCTCTTCCTGTCTGTCACTGAAGCAACTTGGGGTTGTAGAGAACTTTCTATGGTTCCAAAAGAGAGGATCTGTGGGAGCATGCACCCTAATAGAGGTTCTTTTGTGTTACAGGGGGCCGCTATGACCCCTCACTGACCTTCTCAGAAAACGTGGACCTCACAGAGCCCATCATTTCCCGCTTTGACATCCTGTGTGTGGTGAGGGACACAGTGGACCCAGTCCAGGTACGCAACCCTATGTCCAAGGTTCTATGCAGTAAGTTCTGGGGACTTCTACTGCAGCTTGGTGCCTATGGTGTGCCAGGCACGAGGAAAGGGGCTACTGCATGGACCTTGGTGAGTTTTCCACTCTTGTTTTCGTGTCCAGAGATATCCTTGGTTTCTCTTTCCTTCACTGGCTCCCCTTTCCCAGCCACACACCCAACATAGTCAATACAGTCCATACTCTTACCAAGTTCTGATGGTCTTACTGCCTGAGTTCACTCACTTTTTACTCTTTCTCTGATATAACCTGAGACCCAGTTTCTCCTACTCTAAGTGAAGTATGGTGGTGTGTGGTTGTTAGTCTCCTGGCTTCTACTTTCATGCCCATGTAGACTGCCAGCCTGTTTTTTCGAAGCAAAAGTCGGGTCATACCTTTCCTTCTTAAGAACCTGCTAGCAGCTTTCCCTGTAACTATCAGAGGATCCACCATCTTTGCTGTGGCTGCCGTCCCTACAAAATTGTCTCTCCTCCTTTCCCACCCTCGCTTTATCCACACCTTAAAGATGCCAGACCTTTGAACTTGCCTTTTTCCTTCCCGGAATGCTGTTATCTGGGATTATCAGATGACAGAGGTACTCTGGCAACCTTAGCTAGAGTCTTTTCAGGCCCTCACCCATTGCCCTGTTTCTCTTTTTAGCACGTGTTACTTTCTGTAGTTAATTTTTAAAACTCTTTTCTACTCTCACTAGGAGGTAAGCTCCATGAGGGCTTGGTCACATTTACCAATGGACCCAGGTACCTGGAGCTGCACATAAAATAGGTGTGGGATATAAGTGTTGAGAGAATGTTCTTCTGAAGTATATCAGTTTGCACTTCTTTCAGCTAGCTGACTTCTAGCCAGGCCACAAGACTCACCCTGTGACCTGCCCTCTTCCATCTTAGGATGAGATGCTGGCCCGTTTTGTAGTTGGCAGCCACGTTAGACACCACCCTAGCAACAAGGAAGAAGAGAGGCTGGGCAGTGCCCCAGAGCCCACCATACCCAACATGTGTGGTGTGGAGCCCCTGCCACAGGAGGTCCTGAAAAAATACATCATCTATGCCAAGGAGAAGGTCCACCCGAAGCTCAATCAGATGGACCAGGACAAGGTGGCCAAGATGTACAGTGACCTGAGGAAAGAATCCATGGTACAGTCCCTGGGAGCTGGGGGGCTAGGTGGGGCAGGAAGCAGGCAGCAGCTTTCTCATCCTGTAGTCAGTTACCCCAGAAAGTGCTAAAGCAGGAAGGCCTTATAAAAGAAACTTGCACATCTTGTGCCTGGAGAGTTTTGTTTTAGATGGCACTTAAATGTGTATGCATTTGTTTCTGTGGGTATAGGGAAGATTTTTGATGGCCACTGAATAAGTTCTGTGTTTTATTTTGCATAAGTCTCACTTAAACAGGTGCTCTGAACTAGTTTTGGTTCTTCCATTGTGGGCTGAGGATTTAAAGGCAGCTGGCAAACAGTTGGAAAACAGAATCCTTGTAGTTTGGTACTTTCACCCATCTAATTAAGACAGCAACTTTTTCATTTTGTTTCACCTCTTCCATCATGTCTTCTCAGAGCATTCAGCTTAGTTTTCATAGAAACACTAGCTTATTTTCTCATGCTGCATTGTACTTTGCAGGTCTTGGTACATGACAGTAACAAGGACATCTGGCCACAAGTATAATGGACTCTAGGATGCATATAAGTGAACTGGTGATAGTGGCAGGCCATAGCATAGACATCTACTGGGTATTACCACACTTTAAGAAGGAATAGAAAGTGTGAGCTCACTGGTAGCTCTGTTGAGCACTTCTGTCATAGGGAGGTGAGAGGTGCCCTCAGGATTTGGGCTGCTAGCATTGCCACTCATTTTCCTTGCTTCTCTCCTGCCTGAGAAAATCTGGTGCTATTCTCTCCAGGCAACAGGCAGCATCCCCATCACAGTACGGCACATCGAGTCCATGATCCGCATGGCAGAGGCCCACGCGCGCATCCACCTGCGGGACTACGTGATAGAGGATGATGTCAACATGGCTATCCGTGTGATGCTGGAGAGCTTTATTGACACACAGAAGTTCAGTGTCATGCGCAGCATGCGGAAGGTAGGTGTGATCTGAGGCAAAGTCCCTTTGGAGGTAAAGGTCAACTTGGCACAAGAGGCTACACATGGGCATCCTGGGATGTTGGCCTGGACGTTGTGCTTTGCTGTGCCGCTTGGCAACAAAAGCTTCCTGATTTGGCTACTTTTGCTGGTGGAGAAAGGAACAGGGCAGGAGTGGGGTGGCCACATCCTATAATGTCTTTGAGTGTCTTAGGAGGGAGTGAATTTTGTTCTTCTCTTATGCAGACATTTGCCCGCTACCTTTCATTCCGGCGTGATAACAATGAGCTGTTACTCTTCATACTGAAGCAGTTAGTGGCAGAACAGGTGACTTATCAACGCAACCGCTTTGGGGCCCAGCAGGACACTATTGAAGTGCCTGAGAAGGATTTGATGGACAAGGTATGGGCACAGGTGGGAGAGCAGAGCCAGGCTGGCTACCTGGGGAGCTGTTATTCATTTTGGGGAACAAATGGTTCTTGCACTGTCAGTGAGTGGGCAGGTCTTGGATGAGAGGCATTTATTGAGTGTTTATAATGTACTGAGCATTGTTCCATGTACTCAATCTTGACAGCAGTCAAAAGAGGTAAGTTCTGTTACTGTCATTCCATCCTACAGAGGAGACAACACAGGGCAACTAAGTAGCTCACCTGAGCTCACAGGCAGTGCTACGATGGCAAGCTTTGTCTAGCTCTAGACCATGACACAGCCAGCCTCTGCTCTGATTGACTTTTCTCTGCAATGGAGATGGGAACCCTGTCTGGCTTATGGTTCATGGGCCTTAGAAAGTGTACTGAACCAAAGATTATGTGGATTTGAGCATTCTAGAATCCATTTCCACAGCTTACTTGACCTTTTCTCCTTTTAGGCCCGTCAGATCAACATCCACAACCTCTCTGCCTTTTATGACAGTGAGCTCTTTCGGATGAACAAGTTTAGCCGTGATCTGAAGCAGAAGATGATCCTCCAGCAGTTCTGAGCCTCTGCAGTCTCCTCATTCTATCTGGGAAGTAATTCTGGTGCTCACTTTACTTTGTACTTCAGGGATACAAAAACCCCTGGGGGACATAGAGTGTGGTGAGGTCAGGGCTGGCAGCTGAACCATCTGACTTCCCCAAGTCTGCTGGGCTTGGGCTGTGGCTAGGAATGTTGCTATGTATTTCTGCATTTCTGCTTCTCTCATCTTGGGTGGGCATGATTTGCCTCTGTTTCTTTTTCAACTGCTCAGTAACCCACCACTTGAAGTCTGCTTCTCCTTCATCCTGGATCAAGTCTGGTGTGTTCAAGATATCCACTATTTTTAAGTGACTGAGTACATAAGGGTGTTATGAGAAGTGTTGCCTTCTTGGCTTGAATTCTATGTCCTTACTGCTTTCGCAACTTTGGCTGATGAGCAAGTTCAAGATATTGGTAGTATTTTTCTGAAGTCTATCCTGCAGGTATATCTAGGCTTTTGTGAGTAGAGAAATCATGTAAGCAGAAAAAGAGTACAATCCCTCTACCCTCTAATGACAGCTTGGTTTCCTATGGGTGGAAGGGTCAGAGGGGTTGATATGATAATGAAGACTACTGCATACCCTGGCTGCGTTAATCTGTTTTTCCTGCCTAATCACTTCCTCACTTTCTCATTGTTTGTACATTCTGTTTCTGTTATTTAAATTTTTAATGAAATTAAAATCTAAATACTGGTATCTGTTGGTCTCAGTTCTATCTCAGTGTCATAATGCAGGCTTTCCTGGACTTCCCTTGAAAGCCCTTTTCATCTTCTGCCTTTGGTATTCTGAAAGAGGTATATGAGGTTAGAAGAGCTGTTTTGTTTGTGAATGAACAAAGCCAAAATGCTGTGGGTCTCCCTAGGGAATTCAGTTGGCAGTTGCTGTCCGTGTGATCTCTCTGTGGGATCCATGGGAAGCATAGAACATACTTGTACACCAGGGAGGATTGGAGGTAACCTGGCCTTGTTTCTGATTGGAGCAACATTCTTGCTGATGTCAGAAATGTCCAGACCTGTAGAGAATTTTTATGAGTTTATGTGAACCAAACTAATGACAATTACTGGGAAGCAAAATCTTAACAAATTGAGAAAATGTTATGGAGAATAACAGTTTTGCAGTTTATTTTATACATTATAATCAAAAGAGGAGGCATAAAAAGGGTTACATGAAATTCATTGGTGTCAGGTTAGGGAGGCAGGAAAAAAGCAAAACCAGGAAATCAAATTGGGTAAAGAATAAAATGAAGAGACAAATTGGTGAGTATAGGACAGTAAACATTTACAACACAGAATTGGTATATTGGGCAGTAAGATAACTGGGGGGTTCCTAGTTGGGTGCTCTGGTAGAAGATTGTCCTGAGGGATCTGGATGAAAGGGGATTAGTCTGACATTCCAAAGGTAAGTTGTAGATACAAAAAGACAGCAGACAGACTCAGTTAAAGTAAAGCCAGACCTTTGTCCAGACAGGCATAAGACATGACTACTCATGACTTGCTTTTAGTTAGGCAGTTTTAATTTCAATCATTCTGTGTAGTTTTGGAGTTCGTAGGGTCTATCATGCAGGCCTCCCCAGAGCTTGTCAGGTTTAAGTATGTGGCCTTTTTTTTGTCCACACTGTTAATCTCAGCATGGCCATCCATCCCCTACCTAGAAATGCCAAGGTTTGATCAGCTGCTCTCTTGGATGGGTGGACATACAGTTTGAAAGGTTTTGGGTTTTTTTTTTTTCTTAAGACTACTAATTTATTTTTAGAGAGAGGGGAAGAGAGGGAAAGAAACATCAGTGTGTGGTTGCCTCTTGCATGCCCCTTAGTGGGGAACTGGCCTGCAGCGTTGGCATGTGCCCCGACTGAAAATTGAACTGGTGACCCTTTGGTTCACAGTCCAGAGCTCAATCCACTAAGCCACACCAGCCAGGTTTTTGTTTCTTTTTTAGTGGTGTTGGCCAAAAAGTTTGTATGTTTTTTCCATAAAGTAAGACACATTTTTTTTTAATTTTCACCAATTAATATTGATTTGGATATTTTGAGTATGTCAGCTATCTCCTGTGTGGTATAACAGTTGTTCTCAATTAGTGTCTTAATTTGATTGCTATCAACTTCAACTTGTCTCCTTGATAAATCAAGCAAGAAATCTGCAGCATGAAACTTTGCAAACCACTTTTCACATGTTTGATCAGTCATAGCACCTTCTCCATACAACTGCACAAATCTTTTGCATTTCAGTTGTGTTTTTACCTTTCTGGAAATAATAAAGCATATGCTGAAAATGTTGCTTATTTTCTTCCATCTTCAATATTAAAATGGCTACGCAAAAATTCACCAATTTAGATTTTTTTTTAAAGCACACTGATGTGAGAACTGTAACAATACAATCTATCAAAATTGTTCTGAATGAAGTTAAAGACAAGCACTACTAGAGCCATCTTGTGGGAAAAAAACTTTCTGGCCAACTCAATACCTGCAATTTAGCAGAAATGTCTGCTTGAAAGATCTCTTGTCCAAATTTTCCCTTTTAGTACCTTCCGAGATGAGCCCTTCCTGTGAAAGCTGTGGAGATATTTGATGAATATGTCTCATTCCCTCATTCAGTTCCACAAATCCATCTTGAGAGTCTAATAAGCCCCAGGCTCTGATGGGGACAAATTAGATATGGTCTCTGCCTGGTTGGGGGCTGGAGTAGACTACAGTCAATGAAGGGAAGGAAGACTATGAGGAAGCAATCCAGTACTGGGAATGAACAGGGCAGAAATGACTGAGGAAGTTACCCTTGAGGAGGTGGAAACTTCATGAAGAAGACAGGGAAGAAGCCAGCCAACGCAAAGGTGGATGTGGCTGGAGCAGACAAGGAGCAAAAAGTGATGATAGAGTTGGGTGGTACCAGACCATGCTGGGTTTGCAGTCTGAGAGGAAAGCTTTTTCTTCTACGTGCAGAACACTTTGGACAGATGTGTGGGTTTTCCATACCAGGCAAACAGTTTTATGGCCACAGACCAGGTGTCCTACAGTTTAAGTCAGGTTTGATACTACCAGGAGTCAGCACAGACCCCACAGGTTAAGGGCTCAATCCTCAAGGACTGTCCCCATTTCAGATACAAGTTACAGTAGTAGGTACCCAGGTCACCCACATCTATCAGATTTGGCTATAAATTAGAGGTTTCCATGAGCTCCTCTGGTTTGGGAATTTGCTAGGAAGACTCAGAACCCAGGGAAACCGTTTACTTACTATTACTGATTTACTTCAAGGGACATATTAAAGAATACAGATGAATAGCCAGATGAAGAGATACAAAGGGTGATGTCCTGCATAGGAGCTTCTGCCCATATGTTAGTGACATTTCGGGGCTTGGTTCTTAACTTCATGCAGGAAAGATTTCACAATATGAGTCCAGGTGTTTTGAGAGTACGTTGATTAAAGCTGGGGACAATGAAACAAAGGAAGGACTTAAGGTAGAAGAGGCAAAATTAGAGCAACAGGAGTGAGCCAAGGTGGAGTTGTCTTGGCCCTTTGGAAATGTGAGGAAGAGTCAAGCCTAGGTACGGCTGTCTTGGCCCTTTAGAAAGTCACAGGGACAGAACAAATGAGCCAGCTGAGTGCATGCACTCAGGAAACAAGTTATTGAGGGAAAAGAAGTCCCCTTGGAGAAGTGCCTTAGGAAAGAAGAGAGGGAAGTTATGGCTCTGCTGGAAGGGGGAGAGAGAGCAAGCACATGTACTGGGTCCTTTTCTTAATGGTTTTTATCTGTTTTATAAAGACATGAATTTTAGAGGCAGTCTCAGGGGAGGATCTCAATAGAATATTCATCAGCTTTCTAGGTGTGTCCTATAATATACTGATTCATCGAAAAGAGTTTATAGTGTCAGTGTCATGGTCTTCACTGATTGGTTGGTGCTAGGGTAGCAGGTCTTTGGTCATTACATGTGGTCCTGATACCAGCCATGGCATTACTTCATCTGGTTTTGCTACTTTTCTGGGCCTGGTACTGAAAAACAACTGAGGCCTAGACTTAATCGCTAGTTTAACCAAAACTGTCTCTGTGGTCAACAGACCCAAGGCTTTGTTCCTAAGATTATTTGATGCAGATCAGAATCTCATTGCCCTGAGAGCTTAATGCTTAAGGGAGTGATCGTGCAAGGGAGAAGGCAGGTGTGTCAGGGTGCTGGATGAGGCCAGTTTTAAATCAGCTGTCTCAATTTCCTCATTGCACTTGCCAAGGTATTTTCCTAACTTCTTACTAATCCTGCCTCACCTAGAGAGTTTGAGATACATTACTTTCCCCAAATGTGGAGGTGTTCTTGTTCACTAACCCAGAAACTCTCCAAAGCCTTTCAGTTAGGGCTTTTTTATAGAGGTTTCATTAGGTAGATAGGTAGACATGATAATTAAATCATTTGCCATTGGTGAGGAGCTCAAACTCCAGCCCCTTCCCCCAAAGTCCAGGGGCTGGGGCTAAAAGTCCCAACCCTCAAATCACAGGGTTGGTTCCCTTGGCATCCAGCCCCCATTCTTACAGGCTTTCTTGAAGTCATCTCCTTAAAATAAACTCAGATGTGTTTGAAAGAGGGCTTGATTTAAATAATAAAAGACATCACCTTTACTGCTTCACAGCTGTTTTCAGAGCCGGTTCAGGAATCATGGTAAAAACTAAGTATTACAGCAATAGACTTTTCTATGGTTCTTATCACTTAGGAAATTACAAGGATGTTAGGAGTTCAGACCTGGAGCTGAGACAAAGACCAAAATATATATTTCTGATTTTATCATAATATCACACAGGCCTAATAAGGCCTGACTGTAATAGACAGCCCTTAAGATTGTGAACAGGAGAGGAAAATCGTCCAATATATTTTATAGGATGATCACATCTGGCCACTGTAAATTGTACTGAAGAGAGAAAAGAGGAAGAGTTGAGTGGAAGTCTGTGGAATAGCCTAGAGATCATAGTGGTCTAGACTCAGGGGATAGGGAAAGTGGACATATTTTAGATATATTCTGCAGGTAGATTAGACAAGATTTAGTAATGAATAAGAAGTGGGAGAAAAAAAGAAACCATGGACAATGACCAGATTTCTGACTTAAGAAATAGATTGAGGTTTAGTGGGCAGGACCAGGAGTTTCATTTTACATATATTCACTTGCTAGAAAGGCTAGAAATGCCTTTTAGACATTCAAGTGGAAATGTGAACTTTTAAGGCAGACTTGAGTTTGGACTGCTGAGGAGAGGTTTGGGCATGAGCTGTAGTCAATTGGCAGCTGTCACAGAGAGAAATAATTGCTGAAGGAGACTTGAGTGCCCACCATTTGAGCCAGCAAAGGACACTTAGGAATGGGCAAAAGGTGGAAGGAAAATTAGGGAGAGGGTGTTTATGGGAGCCAGAAGAAAAAAATTCAAGGAGGCTGAAGTTAGTGTAGGTCAACATAGTTGAAAGATGGAGTAAAATGACAAACCTGTCCAGTGTTCTATGTTTCACTGAAAATAAGATGTTATTTATTGTAAGAATCACATTATTTTATGTACAACTAAGACAAAAATGCTAGCATTTGGAATGATTAGATGTCATTAACCATAAAATATCCTGTTAGCATAGGTAGATATTAATAAAGGAAGGAAACAAAAGGAATCAGACATTAATAAGCATAATCAACTAGGGAGCATACGCCTGTTTAACCAGGTAGGTACAGCTTCATACTCTTTCCAGGGGATCACAGCATTTTCCTCACAAAGGGGCATTAACACCCCTCCCTCCTTCCTATAGGGATAAAGGACTGGCTTTTCAATCTCCAACGTTCACTCACTCAGACTAAGAGAGGTAAGCTCATGCATAATAGGAGCCAAGGTGGTGACCACAGAGGCCTGTAAGTCTAACCTGGGAAGGGAATCAAGTACTTAGGGGGTGGACCCATCAGAAGCCTGTGAAAAGCTTGGGAAGTTCATTGGTTAATTTGAAAAGGTGCCCGGTCCATCCCAAGCCAGAGATAATATAATCCCAGCACAAGCCTTTCCCTCTCTTTCTCTTGCCCAGTAACATGCGCTCATCTGTTCATTCATACATTCATAGAAACCATGTGCATCTAGCAGCCACCTGGGACCCATGACAGACTGCACAGGCACTAAAGGACTAAGCTTTAATATGACATGGAAATTCTGGACACTGGCCTTTGTTTTGGCCTTGACTTCACAAGGTGGATTTTTTTCCATGGTAGGACAGGGAGGGAACTCAGAGAGGGAACCTGGGGCATTGGGAACCCAGGAGCTCTTTTGATTTTGCATCTGGCACTGTGGGAAGTTAGTAAAAAGCCAGGAAAATTCATAGGCAAGTGGAATAGGAAAACTGAGATGAGAAAATTAAACAGAGCCAAGCAATTTGAACAACTTATAACCAGCGAGTGAATCACAATACCTTGTCTTCCCTAATCAAGGAAACTTAAGAGCAAATAGTTTATACCTCTCTTCCCTAACCAGATAGTACATCATAGCTTAAATTACCTTTGTCTGGGAAATAGAGAACATAGACCTTAACTGGGTCTTAACTGGACCTTAACTGGACCTTAGCTGGCACAAAATGCCATTTGTGCCAGCTAACCCCAAGGGCATATGAAATCAGGGGGGCAAATAACAAAAAATCTCATTAGTGCCAGACAGACACAAGATAAAAAAAACAGTAAAGTAGACCGAAGAATAATCCTGAACTCCCCTATACACTCATTTCGATGCATCAGTATATTAAAAATGCATCTGCAATGCTGATGACTATTCTGCTGAAACCCTCCCCTAAGATTCTCACCCACAGAAGAGAGATAAAACCCTGAAGATGATGACTCTGTGCGGCCTCACTCTAGAGCATGCCCATGCTCTTTCCTGGGTGTGAACTATTTACTTCCACCTAAACTCTAAAGTTTCCCACAAGACTTGCAACCAGGGGAACAGTGGGCAGCAGCAGATCATCCTGGGCTTACCCCTTGATCCTATCTCCAGAGACCTCTCTTTCCTCTGACTTCTAAGGGAGGTAAAAGCAGACCACCTTGGTGCACTTCTGTCACTGTGAACTTCATTTTTCAGTGAGGTAATAGCAGCCCCACCTTGGCTCACTCATTTCCTATAACATTTCTAGGGAGCCAAAGCAGAGCACTGCCTAGGCTCTCTTCTGTTGCTTCCTCTAACCTAAGTCCTCCCTTTGTTTCACTGTTCCCAGCTTTAATAAATCTACTCTCAAAATTACCTGGACTCCTGTTATGAAATCTTTCCTACACAAAGTCAAGAACCTACACACTACAGGCTGGCCTGAGGCAGGCTTGCTCTGGGCCAGGCCATGTCCAGTAACAGTACCACAAATAAATCCTACCATGCCACAATCTCCCATATGTGAGTCTCCTGGAATGGTTTCCTTGTGACACTACCAGAACTCCTCTTTCATTGGCAATACTACCAGTTTACAGATGTTGGAAAATTGTTTTAAATGTGTATCTTAAGTTGAAATATGGTATTTGTGGAGACTATAGAAGTTTTGGTGACTTTGACAAGCAATTTCAATGCAGTGTGAGTAGTTAAATAGAGGGGAAGTAAGGATGTAGAAATTGTATATGTAAAAACTCTTGAGAAGTTTGATTCTGAAGGGCAGAAGTGCAATGGGACAGCTAGTAAGGTATACAGGATAAAGTGAAGTCTTTTCTTTGGTATTTATTTTAGGATTGAACAATTAAGATTTTTATTCATAATATAAAAGCTTATTAATGGATTAATCTGAAAGATAATTTTGAGTGAAAAAATAAGATGCCAAAGATGTAGTATCATATGCTGTACATAAGAATTTCAAATGTAATAATATCATACACTGTTTATATATGTGTTAAATATGTTAAAGATAATATAAATGTATACTTATATATTCTTATTTTTTCATATCAGGTTTATTGAGCTATAATTTACATACTATATGATTTTAAGTGTACTATTCAATGGCTTTACAATCCTCACAATCAATTTTAGAACACTTTCATCTATCCCCCCAAAACCCATCCCCATCAACAATCATTCCCCTTTCTTCTTCTACCTTCTCACCTCCAGCCCTACGTAACCACAAACGTACCTTCTCTCTCTATGGATTTGTCTATTCTGGTAATTTTATATAATAGAATTATACAATATATGATGTTTTGTGATGGACTCCTTTCACTTAGCATTTTTATAAGTTCATCCGTGTTGTATCACGTGTCAGTACTTTATTTTTTCTTGTTGCTGAATAACATCCCATTGTATGTATATGTCACATTTTATTTATCCACTCATCAGCTGGTAAGCATTTAGTCTGTTTTTACCTTTTGACTATTATGAATAATGCTGCTATGTACATTCCTGTAACAAGTTGTTGTGTGGACATGTGTTTCCTATTCTCTTGGATATGTACCTAATTGTTTTGTCATATGGCAACTCTACGTTGAATCTTTTGTGAAACCAGCAGACTTTTCCAAAGTAGCTGCACCATTTTGCACTCCCATCATCAGTGCATGTGGGTTCTGATTTCTTCAGATTCTGTGTAACACATTATTTTTCTTTTTAATTTTAGCCATCTTAGTGCATGAAGTGGTTTCTCATTGTGATTTTAATTTGCATTTCCTTGATGGCTAATGGGGTTAAGAATTTTTTTCATTTGCATATTGATCTTTTGTGTATCTTCTTGGAGAAATACCTATTCAGATTTTTACCCATTTTTAAAATGTGGTCATCTTTTTATTATTGAGTTATTAAGAGTTCTTTATATTCTAGACACAAGTTCTTTATCAGATTTATGGTTTCCAAATATTACTTCCCATTCTGTGGATTGTCTTTACTTCCTTGTTAGTGCCCTTTTGTGGGTGTGTGTGTATATATATATACATATATATATCCATCCTGCCTATACACACACACACATGCATCCTTCTTTTATATATATCCTAGTAGATAACCCAGCATTAACTTTTATTTAGAATTCACAACTTTGTTTAGATTAACCCTCTTATATCATCCTAGATTTTATAAGGTGTATATAATCATGTCCTGTAATTTGCTAAGAGTTTAACAGGATAGCTGAAACTTGATTAAATTTCTTTCATGCTTATGCTGTCCCTTACATTGATGATTGCTAAAGTCATTTTTTAGGAACAAGTCCAGGATGTTTTGCAGGGCCAGGGGGGTGATCTGGCTGAAATTAACACCAGATCAAGCAGATTGGAAGACCCTATAGTGACCTCCTCAAACATTTCTCATTATACCCTCATCTAATACTAAACTCTTCTCTCAGGGGCAGAGATTTTCCATTGTTTTTGAACACGCAATATATGAGGCCTGTCCAGAAAGTATCCAGCTATATACTATGAAAAATAGAGGCGTTTATTGAAGAAGATACAAGAAACATTGTACCTAGGAAAATCACACCTCAGTGGTCTTCAAAGTAGGCACCTTGGGACCTTACACAGTTCTCCTAGGATATCTTCCACTGTTCAAAACACTGCAAAATCCTTTGTTGGTGACTGTGAGCAAGAGGAGTGGGCTGGATGGAGGGGAGGCAAAAGGGGAAAAAATTGGGACCACTATAATAGAATAAACAATAAAAAATCAACAGAGTAAAAAGAAAGAAAGGCAGTGAATAAATAAGAGAGGAAAAAAAATCCTTTGTTGGGATCACTATCAGCTGCCACACCATATTTCCTGAATTTCATCAACTGTCTGAAATCTCTTCCCTTTTAAAGGTGATTTTAGTTTTGGCAAAAGCCAGAAGTAACAGGACACCAAATCTGGGCTGTAAGTGGTGCTGAGTCACCTGGGCAACTTGATGTCTCACCAAAAAACCACACAAAACATGGTGCATGAGCAGGCACATTGTCATGACAAAGCTGCCAATCACCAGTTGCCCATAGCTGCGGCTGTTTGCATCATATTGCATCTCTCAACTAATGAAGGACATTGAGATAGGCTCTTTATTAACTCTTTGGCTTGGAGGGGCATACTTGTGATGAACAACACCCTTCCAATCAAAAAACACAGTTAACATGATCTTCATCTTGCTGCAAATTTGAAGCATTTATGCCACACTTTTATTTGCATCATACTCATCATATCATCCCTGAAAGCCTTCTGAATCATCCAAATAGTTTCTGTGGAGGAATGTTCAAGCTTAACACAAAATCTGATGCGGATTCATTGCTCTACTTACTCAGTCATTTTGAATGCGATGGGCACAAAATACACATGCTTATTCGATAGTTTCTACTGCCCACACTGACTAAGTACAGTGAACTCCTTTTTGTTTACACATGCACACCCCAGTCCACTATCCTTGGCTGCTAGGTTGTTACATCAATGTTGTGAAAACAGCTCTCATTATATTCACAATGGCTGGACTTTTTCTGGATAGAGGTATTGCATGTTTTCTAACTGCACATGCTTAGGAATGTTCCCACTTATACATATTTGTAAAAGTGTGCAGCCAACAGGGGGCCCAAATAGGGATTTGTAATGGGGTCCATAACTCAGGATGTCCAGGAAATACTAGAAAATTGTATATAGGATATCCTCACCCTCACAAGTCTGAGCTGGGGGATAGGACACATGGAGCAGGGCCATTGAGAGCTGTTTTGCATAGCAACAGCTTTGCAGCTAACCTCTGGCATGGTCATTTAACATATCTATAACTTTTAACTGGTTTCATGGATATGTTAAATAGCTGTGGCCATGCGTTGAGGTAAATTCACACCCCCCCCAGGTCTGCTCTATAACAAGATGATAAAGCTCACTTTGATGTTAATGTGTGATTTCCTGAACGAAGACAAATCTGATCCTTTATTCAAGTACGCACTGTTTTTAGAACGTGACCTGTGATGTGTCCTTGCTTGCTAGCTCAGCAGTGAAGTTTGTTCCTTTTCATTAAATCCTCTCAGACTTGTCTTTTGGCTAGCAACTGATAAGCAATTAAACTTGGTTCTCTCCAGTAACACTTTAAAGCACAAAAGTTAAAAAACTTTTTTTATCCTCACCTGAGGACATTTTTTTTCATTGCTTTTTTAGAGAGAGAGGTGTGGAGGGGCTCCACCTGCAGAGACCCATCCATCTGCTTCGGGTGAAAATAAGTCTACCAAGACGTGATCTGTTTGGGGAGGAGAGGTGTCCAATCTCTCAAAAGAGAAGGGCCAAGAGTCCCTTCCTCAATGGTTTTTTTTAGGTTCATAACACACAGGAATACAGGTAAAGCTCATCAATCAATGTCAGGCAGCAAGGATCAAACAATAGATAACATTTCAAAGAAATCTGAGGGCTTAATCTGAGTCAGTGTCTGTCAGCTAAGGGGTTACAAAACTTTGGGAGCCAAACTTATTTCTTCCTCGACCCTTATCATTTAAATGAGAGCACTCTTAGCAAAGCAGGTTTCACAGGACTTTACAAATTCTTTCTTATGCCTGATCACCCAGGGAGATGCTCTAGCCAGCACAGGGCTGCACCGCCCTCCATCATAGTTTCAGGCTTAAGTGGATTAAGACCAGGAAGCCAGAGATAAGGAAAACTCCCAGACAGATTGGGGACTCAGGCTATGTCAGGAGAGCCGGGGGGTGAGGGTCCATTACCCCTCTTTGCTGCAGCCCCCTGAGTCCTTCCTTGAGGGCCTTCCAAGTGGTCGTGCCTGGTTTAGGTGACCGCTCTCTTGAGGGAATCTTACCCGCCGTTGCCCAACCTACCAAGCACTAGGGGCCAGTTATGGATGGAGCAGAAGCAGCGCTCCTGCCAGGGAGATAAGATTTGTCTCCTTAGTGGCTTGCAGTCTGAAGGTTGCTCACTCGGCCTAGTCATGGGGGACAGTTACAATTCCTGAAACCAGGCAGAACTGTTCCCAGCAGAGAGGAAAGGAGAGCTTATTGAGAAGGGGAGGGAGAGAGAAAGAGGGAGAGAGATATTGATGTGGGAGAGCAAAACATCCATCAGTCGCCTCACTCATGTGCCCTGACTGGCACCAAACTGCAACCCAGGCATGTGCCCTGCTTGGGAATCATAATGAGACCTTTTGATTTACTGGTGGATCCTCCAAAGGAGACACACAAGTCAGGGCTAATTTTTTTTTATTACTACAACAAACATTTATTTCTCATTCATATTACAATCAGTGGCTGCAGGCCAACTGCTTCAGCTCTGTTCCATGTATATTTCCATTCTGGCTCCCAGGCTGTAGGAACAGCGCAAATCTGAGAAATAGGTTTTAATGGCAGAGGGAAAAGAGTATGACCTTCCATGGCATGGCTCTTTAGGGAACCACACTCCTGAGGGGGAAGGGTGGTGATATCTCCTAAAAAAATTTTTTTAAATCGATTCTTTTAATGCAGATAACTAAATTAGTGCCTTTTTCTAATACTGATCCAATTTTTAATCCCCAGGGTAAACCCTATTTAGGATATGTGGGGAACCGATCTGCCTGGCAATGGCAATTGTAGCTTAGCCCTATTGAAAAACCCAGTAGGTGCGTTGTGGCATGCAGGAACCAAACCCACAGATCGGCTTTCCCGTGGGAAATCAGGTCTGTATCATAACTAGGCTGCTTTGTGACTTGCTCTTGCTAAAACTCCCCCACCCTGAGTGGAGGCAGCAAATGTTTACTGCATATCTCCAAAGTAAGTTCCTGAAATCTGTGCTGATTCTCCCAAGGACTAAAGTGTAACTAGACCTATTACTCTTATTGTTCCCTTGCATTTGCAACATTTTTTCCTTGTTAATCTGTAACAAGTAATCAGTAACATCCCTTCTATTGCTATCCGTAAAAGTAATTACCTAAAGCAAACCTAAGTATAATGAATGAAAACCTTCTTTGATGTATGCTATTTGAAAGCCAATAAAAGCTTGTCAAGGCAAGGGTCAGGGCGCTCTCCCCTTGAGAGAGTAGCCGGGCCGTCCCTTTTCTTCCACAAGACTCGGAAGTCCATGTGAATTTGTCTCGTATCTCATCCATAATACCGTGGACACTGCTGGCCAGTGTCTGCATCAAGAATATATTAATATTTTTAACATATTGCTGCAATCAACTTGCTCATATTCTCTCTATAAAAGTTGTATCTGTGTTCAATAAGATTGACTTAGGGTTTTTTCTATCTATATTATCTTCAGGTTTTTTTTAAATTTTATTTTGTATCAGGGTTATACTAGCTTCATAAAGTAAATTGGGATGACTTCTAACTTTTTCTGGAAGAGTTTTTATGTTTAAGGTTTGATAGAATACACTCATTCCAAATGGGCTTTATGTCTTTTGAAGGGTAGATTATTTTTTACTGTCTTTTTATTTCCCCCATTGTTATTGGTATTTAGCTTTTCTTTCTTTCTTTTATCAGTATAGAAATCTTTTATTTTTTTTTCACACTTATTATGCTATGAATTAATAGGGAATGGGTTCCAACAGCTCAGGCTCCTTTCCATTAGTTCTCACAAAGCATGCTTCTCTGGGTGGAGCAGGCTGATGCTTCAGTTAAACCCAAGTACCTTTCTCGTTGGCTTCCTTCTTTTTCTGATCATTTTCCTTCATGCATTTCAGGAAGCTATCTCAACTCTTCCAGTACTTAATATGCTCAATTTATACATTAATTCTCTTTGCAAGAATCTTGCCCTTGTTTGTTTGCAACAATGCCCACCACATGCTGGGTGACATTGTAGACTCTTCTAGTTTTGCCATGGTAACATTTGTGGGGCATTCCTTTTTGAACAGTGCCCATTTCCTTGATATCTACAATAACACCTTTCTTGTAGATTAGCATGTATGTAGCCAAAGGAATAACTCCATGTTTTTTAAAAGGCCTAGAGAACTTATAACAAGTACCTCTCCTTTTTCCCTTCGTGTTAGTCATGTTGGCGAATTATTGGAAAATGGAAGTTCTGGCCAAAAAGAAGCAGCTTTTCTTCTACTTGAATCAATTTCAGTATATATTTTTTGTGTGTTATTTTAAAGATTTTATTTATCTATTTTTAGAGTGAGAGGAAAGGAGGGAGACAGGTAGAAAAACATCAATGTGTGGTTGCCTCTTGTGCACCACCTTCGGGGGACCTGGCCTGCAACCCAGGCATGTGCCCTGACAGGGAATTGAACCAGCGACCCTTTGGTTTGCAGGCCTGCACTCAGTTCACAAGGCCATACTAGCCAGGGCTCAGTATTTTGTGTTTTCTTTAAAAGTATTCATTTCAATTAAATTTAAAACTTTATTAATAAATTATGTCAAATTTTGCTTTTAATTTTAAAATCTTATTTGTAGTTTTGTTCCCATTCTCATTCCTAATGCTTTTTCTATGTCTTCTCTTTTTTATCTTGATACTAAAGTTTTGACTGCTTTATTCATCTTTTCAAACAACTGGCCTTTAACAAATAGTTCTACTGGATTTTATTGTTATTTTAACAGCAATAGAAATTTATTGGGGTGTGTGTGTGTTTTAAAGCTTCTTAAACTGAATACTTGGTTCATTTACTTCTAATCTGTCTTTTTCCCCCTAATAAATGTATTTGTGGCTATAAAACATCCTCTGTGAATTGTTGGTTGTATCCCATGGATTTTGATATGCAATGTTCTCATGTTGTCATTAATTTCTAAATAGACTAAAATTTATATTGTGATTTATCTTTAACCTAAGAGCTATTTAGAAGGGCATGCATTTTGCACTGTGGGTTTCTCCATCAATTTAATCTTATTTGCTTTTTATTTTTTAAGTGTTTCCCCATCATTTTAGACCCACCAAATTAATCCCATTTTGTATTCCAGTGCTGTATTGGACCAAGGTGTACATATGTATATTTCCTATGATATCTAGGGTCAAGAGCAGGAGGTGAAAGCAACCACATGCACTCAGTGTACCAGTGGCATGACTTCATCTCTTCCAGTATTTTTTTTAAGATGAAAGATTCTGGATCATATTTTTATATCTAATGAGAATGGTCAGGGAGAAAGAAAGACTGACACTGTCAGAAAAGAGATACTTTTAAATGGAAGTTCTTGAAAAGGAGACAAATAATGCAGTGATGAGCCCTGATGCGGATCCTGGCCTGCAGGATCCATGTATGTGTGTTGTAGTTGCTATGAACAAATACACATGGACTACAGAAGTCCTGTGGAGAAAAAGGGATGGCATGGGCACTCTCTAAGAGGAAGAGAGGGCAAGAGGGCCCCAGCCCCTGCTTGGACAGGCTTTTATTGCTTTTCTGGGTACATTACATGGAGGATGGTCCTCATCTATTGTGCACAGGTTCGCTGCAGGTGATTACCTTTTACAGAAAACAAAGGAAAGAACATTGCTAATTACTTCAGATAGAAGGATATTGCAGACCAAGGGGAAAAGTGATTGAACTGGTTACACTCCACACTTGGGAGGTTTAGTACAGATCTTAGGAAGTTACAGTAAGTACTTGCTGCCTCAATTCAGGACGAGGGAGTTTTAGCAAAAGCAAGTCTCACAGCAGACTAGGTACAATGCAGACCTGATTCCCCATGGGAAAACCTCTCCATGGGTGTGGTCCTGTGTGCTGACTGGCTCCCCACTGGTTTTCCACATGGGTGCTAAGCTACATTTCCACGTCCCATGAAACAGCTCCCTACAGAGCCCCAGTGCAGGAAACTGGCCTGTGATAAAGAAGGACACTCATTTCATTGCAACAGAGGAAAGAAGGACATGGGTCTGGATGCACCTCAATTTTCTCTTTTTCAAGCCAGATACTCCCAGCTTTAACAGTTGTTTCTTCTGATATATTCCTGGATATCTCCTCCGTTACTTGGTCCTTCACTAAACAAACAAACAAAAAAGGTTACTATAAAAACATAATGTTGACAAAGTTCAAAGAGTTCCAAATAGCAGGACCATTAACTTCCTTGTTCTGGGCACTGTACTCATTTTAAGTCCAAAACCGCTTTATACGCCCTGGCTGGTGTAGCTCAGTAGATTGAGAGCAGGCCTGCAAACCAAAGTATCGCTGGTTTGATTCCCAGTCAGGGCACATGCCTGGGTTGCAGGCCATATCTCCAGTATGGGGTGTGCTAGAGGCAACCATGTATTGATGTTTCACTCCCTCTCTTTCTCCCTCCCTTCCCCATCTTTCTAAAAATAAGTAAATAAAATCTTAAAAACAAAACAAAACAAAACAAGTAACTTCCGGCCAAGATAGAGGCGTAGGTGGACACACTGTGCCTCCTCACACAACCAAGATTAAGGACAACAAAGATTTATAAGCAAAAAAAACAAACAGATCTGACAGAAAATTGAACTGCAAGGAAGTTCCTCAAACATTCATCCAGACCGGTAGGAGGGGCGGAGTCGGGGGCCCGTGGAAAGGGATCACAGCAGGAAAAAGGCAGTTGGTGGTCCCGGGCACGCAGGTGGAAGCTGGCAGACCTCGCACACAGGCAGTGGCTATCAGACCCTAGGGCATGCAGGAGACAGCTAGCGGACCCCCGGGAACCTGGGTACTCAGGAGGTGGCTAGCGGACCCTGGGCTCACAAGGTGGCTGGCTGACTGTGGACACACATTCGTGCTCAGATAAACCAGGTGAAAATGGGAAGACAGACTGCACAACCCAGGGCCCCAGGGCTGGGAAATAAAGCCTAAAAGCACCAATTGAAAACACTTGTGGGGTTTGAGGTGCAGGGACAGACTCCCAGCATCACAGGAGAGTACCTTGGAGAGATCCACAGGGTCCTAGAGCGTACACAGGCCCACCCACCTGTGAGCCAGCACCAGAAGGGCCCAATTTGCTTGGGGGAAACGGCCAAAGGGACTGAAATCTGAGAGACAGCAGAGCAAGCGCTATTGTTCCCTCTCTGACCCCTCCCCCACATACAGCATCACAACCCAGCAACTGGGTTGCCCTGCCTTGGTGAACACCTAAGGCTCTGCCCCTCATACATAACAGATGTGACCAGACCAATATGTGTGTGTGTGTGTGTGTGTGTGTGTGTGTGTGTATCAAGTGGAAGAACACATCAAAGCCCCAAAGCCAATACTTCTAAGCGATGAAGAGATAGCCAACATATCAGATGCACAATTCAAAGCACTGGTGATCAGAATGCTCATGGAATTGGTTGATTTTGGTCGCAAAATAGATGAATAAATGAAGGCTACACCAAGTGAAATGAAGGAAAATGCACAGGGAACCAATAGTGATAGGGAGAAAACTGGGACTCAGATCAATGGAGTGAACCTGATGGAAGAAAGAAACAACCAAACAGAAAAGAATGAAGAAACAAGAATTCAAAAAGATGAGGAGAGGCTTAGGAACCTTCAGGACATCTTGAAACCTCCCCACATCTGAATTTTAGGGGTACCAGAAGAGGAAGAAGAAGAGCAACAAGTGGAAAACTTATCTGAACAAATAATAAAGGAGAACTTCTCCAATCTGGCAAAGGAAATAGACTTCCAGGAAGTCCAGGAAGCTCAGAGAGTCCCAAAGAAGTTGGACCCAAGGAGAAACACACCAAGGCACATCATCATTACATTAGCCAAGATTAAAATGAGGGAGAGAATTCTAGAAGCAGCAAGGGATAAGGAGACAGTCACCTACAAAGGAGTTCCCATCAGACTGTCAGCTGGTTTCTCAAAAGGGATCTTGCAGGCAAGAAGGGGCTAGAAAGAAGTATTCCAAATCATGAAAGTCAAGGACCTACATCCAAGACTGCTCTATCCAGCAAAGCTTTCATTTAGAATGGAAGGGCAGATAAAGTGCTTCTAAGATAAGATCAAGTTAAAGGAGTTCATCATCACCAAGCCCTTATTATATGAAATGTTAAAGGGACTTATCTAAGAAAAAGAAGATCAAAAACATGAATAGTAAAAAGACAGCAAACTCACATATATTAACAACCACACCTAAAACAAAAGCAAACTAAGCAAACCCCTAGAACAGGAACAGAAACACAGAAATGGAGATCACATGAAGGGTTAGCAAGAGGGGAGTGGGAGGAGGAGGGAGGGGGAAAAGGTACAGAGAATAAGTAGCATAGATTATGGGTAGAAAATAGACAGGGGGAGGGCAAGAATAGTGTGGGAAATGTAGAAGCTAAAGAACTATGACACATGGACATGAACTGAAGGGGGGAATGTGGGTAGGAAGGGGGTGCAGGGTGGAGGGGAATGAAGGGGGGAAATGGGACAGCTGTAATAGCATAATCAATAAAATAAAATTAAATTAAAAAAGAGCAAAAACAAAACCAAACAAAAAACAAAATTGCTTTATACTTTGTAGTCATTTCCTATATGTGGGCTTTTTGTGTAAACTGTTATAAATTAGGTCTTGTCTAATTTGTATTTGCATGGAGAATAGTAGTAAAAATGACAGTCAACAGGACTCAAGTCAGTCATTCTTTGAGTCATACTAGTGTTGTCTCTGGGGTGTCCTTTCAAATCTTCTGTGCTAGCCTTAGGTCATACTTGTACCATCTGCCACTGAGATACCTGTGAAAATCTCCCCACTGGCCAATCTTTCCTCTCTATTGCCCTCTGAATCATCTGTCTAAAATACAGACCTAACCATGACATGAGTCTTATATAAAAAATGAATTTCTGGAGAATAAATTCCAAACTGTTCATTATGACCTTCAAGATCCTTTACTACCAGGTCCTGACACCCTTCCAGAACCTACAATGTCCATTGAATAAAATGGGCTGTGGAGTTTAATCTGACCACAGGCTAAATGAAATGATATAGTTCTATGAATTAAGAATAGCTTTACCTAAATATTCTAAATTTATTTACTACTTTTCATTATCTTCTTAGATTTGTCACTTTTCACATGTGTTTTATGGCCTCATTTTAAAAAAAGATTTTATTTATTTATTTATTTTTAGGGAGAAGGGGAAGGAGGGTGAAAGAGAGGGAGAGAAACATCTATTTGGTTGCCCTCCACATGCCCCGAACCAGCAACCTGCCTGTAGCTCAGGCATGTGCCCTGACCAGGAATCAAACCAGCAGCCCTTCTGTTTGCAGGGCAATGTCCAACCCAGTGAGCCATACAGTCACGGCTCACTTCCTCATTTATAATATAAGGGCCTACTACTTTGTATGAATTAACCAAAAATTCAGTAAGGTATTTTGCTAGTAAGTAATTTATAATATAAGGGCCTACTACTTTGTATGAATTACCCCAAAATTCAGTAAGGTATTTAGCTAGTAAGTCATCTATCTTTTTAACCTTGTCTTCTGCCCCATCCTAATCTTGAAACTATCATCTCCTAAATTTGATATGGCAAGTAATTTTATCACACTGAGCTACATTTTGCTTATGTTCTTTCCTTTGATTAGGATTCATTTCCACTTATGTCCTGTAACTGAAATGCAGTTTCAGCTGCCTGCTTCAATGAAAGCCAAAGTTGTCAAACAGGTGCTGGTGAAAAAGGAAAGTGTATTTAGATGCCCCAACTTGGGAGAATGGTGGACTCCTGTCTCAAAGACCATCTGGCCCTTCCTGCTTAAGCCTTAAGTTCTTAAAGGGAGAGAGAGGAGAAGGCTTTTTTTCTCTGTCTTATTATCTTGCTAGCTTTTGGTGCTCTCGGGTCCTGTACATTCATCTTTCTAGCTTTTGGCACTCTGGATTTATCTAACTTTTGGCCCATTCAGTGTAAGAACCTCCCCCAGCACCATCTTGGACAATGAGGGAGACTCCTTGGTGCTCCATGACTATGTACTGTAACATACCCTCCACCTCAACATGTATTTCTCCTAAGTATTTTGTCCTGGAAGAGTTCTTTGAGATCCAATGTCCAGTGATAGAGGAGTTAAGACTGAATTTGAAAAAACAGATTCAGTATAATAATTAATTTTCAAGAAGTGTTTTCTGAATATACTATATATAAAGTAAAATACCAACTACTGGACACATTCAAACTACAGTAATTCCAAAAGTGTTGGGACTTTTCTCTTCTCAAAGAGGCTGAGGACCTTTCTAACTCAGGAATTACACATACATTTTTCTTTCTGCCTGTAATGTTCTCTCTCCAACCCAACCTTGAATGTACCCATTCACTCTTCCAGGTGCCAGCTTAAATGTGCCTTCAGGAAGGCAAGTGTAAAACTTCTTTTCTATTCTGTCTCATTGCCCTTTCTGCTTCTTGACAGACTTTACTATAGTTGTAATTATTGTTGATTTTTCTTTGTTTTCTTCACTAAACTATGAGAATGGGGGTGTGACTGTTTTGTTCACAACAGTGATGCCTCGTACATGAATGAACTTTAGTTGTCATAGGGTCAAAACGCTTAACAAAAGTTAAGAAACACTGCCTTAGTGGCTCTCTCTGTGGAGCACACCTAGGCCTTTCCCCAGGTGCAGTTTTCTTGCCTGTGTCTTTCTTCTAAGCTCCAAGAGCCCTTCTTTTGCCTTTGGAACTTGTTTCCTGAGCCCATTTTTTCTATGGCTCACTTTTCCTACCTCCATGACTTTCTAAATAAACTTCTTTTATAGTTTGAAAAAAAGAAGAAAGAAGAAAGAAACACTGCCCTAATAACTCAAAGCCCGCTTTCAACAGATGAGGCAACTGGGGCTCAGGGGTGTGAAGAGGTTCACTCAAGGTCTCAGGGCCAATTTGAAGTAAGGATGTGCACTAGACTGCCCCCAAGTCGGTTCTATGCTCCCTCCTGGCCCAGGGACTTTGCCTCGTCCTTTTCTTACGTTGCCTTCATGGCTCGCCCTTTCAAGTGCCCCTGAGAAGCCTTTCCTGACCTCATTTCTCCTGAAGCTGCTGTTCAACCTCGTATCATACAATTGGCAACACTCCACGTCCAGCGTTAGTGGTTACTCCTCTCACTCCTCTGTCCTCTGATAGATCTTATTTGATGAAAGTGACCGCTGCCTGCCTCCTGGGTGCTCAGGGAACGTTTCCGTGGGATGAGTGACTGGGTGGCTCCGGGAACTCACCTCCATTGCTGCGGCCAAACAGGAGACTGCGGCTCCTCCAAGGTGCGAGGCCCCCAATTCCAGGCCTCACGGTTGCAGACCCAGCCTCTCCCAGGCCTCCTGGGTTTTGGCTGACCCGGCAAAGGGGAAGAGACAGAGGGGCGGCCACCGGCGCGCCCTCCTTATCTCCGCGGGGGCGTGCCCGTGGCACGCGACTGGGCGGGGCTGAGGGTGAGTGACTGTAGCTTGGTTCTTTGGGGAGGACGCGCGCCGCCCCTGCCTCCAGCAGGGCCTCCAACGCAGGCAGAGGCGCCAGGCCGCTGCGGCAAAGGGCGGAAACGGCTGCACCATGGGACGGTTGCCGCGGGCTCCGCCGCTGCCGCTGCTGCTACGGCCGCTCCTCCTGCTGCTAGTAGGAGGTGAGTGAGCGCCGGCGCCGGCGTCCGCGGGCTTCCGCAGGGTTGGGTGGACGGGGAAGGCAGGCCGCTGTGCTGGACAGCTCCCGGCCGCCAACAAAGGATCGGCGTGGGGCGGCGAGCGTGGTCTGGCTGGGCTGTGGCACGATCCGTCCGCCACACGCGCGCTCGTAGGGAGAGGGTGGGGTCGTGGGGCGACCCCATGTGCCTGCGGTGTGAGCCGTACCACGCACGAGCGCCACACATACACACCCGCGAGTGAGCCAGGAGTGTCGTCAGCTACCTGAGCACGCTCCCTGCGGCACTGGCCGAGGGTCTCTCGGGGCGAGCGGAACAAGGCTGAGAGGATGAACCGGCCGCCAGTCCCTGCGAGAGTCACACAAGAATGGGAGATGGCATCTAAAGGTCCCATGGGGCCGCGACAGTGAGCGTGGGGTGGGAATGTCTGTGTCTTCTAGGGGAGACTGCCAAGAACCTCTGCATACAGCTACTGCGACCGTGGAGAGTGTGTTTACGTGTGTGGTGTTACTGGGCAGGAGGAGGGGTGTGTCGTTGTGAATGAGTGTCCTAGGCTGCGTTGGGCAACTTAGTGTATTAGGAGCTGACAAAATAGAGGTATGGCAGCCCCAGAAAGTCTCTGTGACAGTGACACTGCTGGATAGTTTCTGCGCAGCTGACAACAGGGATGTGTGCGAGACCCTCTGAACCGGTTTCCCATTCAGCAGCTACTCAAGGGCACTGGGCTGCACGTTGGGTGGTGAGGGGCAGGTGTGAAATTGGTGTGCCTCTGAGAAGGAGACAGAGCCTGAGAACAGCTTCTGAGTGGCAGGCTTGGGATCTAGGTGTGTGCAGGGTGGTGGTGGGGGACACAAGATGTGTTACAGCCTATGAGACAGGCCACCACAACAGAATGGGGGTAGGGAGAAGCACTGTTTGCAAAGATGGGTCAAATCAGGACATGGCTAAACAGCTCCTCCTAGCTCGACAGAGTGATGGGGAGAGTTGTCATGAGTACATATTAAGGTGTAATTGGTAATTGGTGTTGGTGGAGAGGAGTACTGGAGTGTGTGCTTGTGTTGCATATTTCCATGTCAGATAGGCTGCAGTGACTTCACTTCCAATGGACACACAGGGGTATAATGTGTATATGTGTAGCAGTGTGCATGGGATGCTGACTAGTAGGTAGTTCCCATGCAGTTAACCTACAAAAATAGGCACATTGTGTGATGTGTGTGATGAAGGAGACTTGTGAAATGTCTCTTCCTGAGGGGAGGAGCAATCTTGCTTGATGAGATGGGCCATTACCATGGACCATAGTGACAGAATGCCAAGGAAAATTTTTGGGAGGGAAAAGGGGCCACTCCTGAGTATGTCCCAGGAAGGATCAGTTCAGCAGGGGTACTTTTTCTCCACTGTCAATAAGGGATGGGTAAGGACCCAAGTGGTGTGCACAGAAAAAAATGTCCACAAGAGTTTCTCTCAGACACACACACCTACCTGCATCCTGGAAAACCTTAAATCCTCTTTGAAGAAGGTGAGAGTCAATAAATAAATTAAATATTGATTATTTTACTATTTCTTTTTGTGGCCCCACCAAAACTGGCCATCAAAGTGTGTTAGCACCCATGCCCAGCTGTAACTGCCTGTACCCTTACATGGCAATCCATGGCTAGCCGTGGGCAATTTTTCTCCCTTCTGTTCTTTCTCTCTTCTCCTGCCTCCCATACACACTTCACATAACACATATTATTAAACACACATTAGTGTGGGTGCTGTGTGTGTCCAGGAGCATGTTTCTTTCTTCACACCTTTGTGTGGAAACCCTATAAAAACCCTTCAGCTTTGTCTCTCTGATGTGTCCAGACACACAAATGAGTATAAGTATGTGTGTGTTAGGGTGACAGTGCTAGACAATTCCTATCGTGGCTGACACTCAAGGGTGTGGGAGCTATGTTAACAGATGCTGCTGGGCAGCTCCAGTATTGGAGTCTGCCAAGGGCCTAGAGAGATCTGGACTTCAGAGCTGCTGATTAGGGGGAAGGTAGGGATGCAGCTGATGTTAGAAATCATAAAAGGATATTTGGGTCAGGAGCAATTTGCAGGGGAGATAAAATATGGGATTACTAAGGCATTGTTTTCTCACCCTTCAAGATATAAGCCTGCTTCATTTGCCTCTTTCTGAGTGTGTTTGGGTCAGATTTTCAATTATTTGAGGCTGATCCCCAAATCCTTTTATGTCCTTTCTTTTTCTCTTCCTCCCTCTGTTGGCAGTGATGAAGAAACAGAAAATTATAGATATTAGAGGGAAAAAAATGAATTACAAAGCATGTAAATCTGAAATTTTAAGTCAGGTGGTCTCAAGGTAGATTAGTTAAATGCAAAAGTAATATACATAGAACGGTTAGGTCTCAGCTACTATTTTGGCAGGCAAGTTTGAAAGCAAGTAACCTCTCATAATTACCTAAATAATCACCCATTGTAAAGGCTTTTGAAACTACCAAGGTATATAAAAAGAAAAAATAATTATAGGGTAAATAATGTTCAGAACATGGAACAGTTTACTGGAGAAAGAACAACAACAAAAAAACAGATTCCTTTTTTTTTTACACACAGCTTTTCAGCAAGGTTATAAAAATCTCTGTTAATTCCTGTCAGGCTGTTAGGAAAGTAAGAGGAGGAGGGGGAGGGAGAAAAGGTAGAGAGACATCATGGCTTCTCTGCTTGACAGGTAGAGGAGAGAGGTTCAGAGAATGGAGGAATCGCCTAAGTCATGGAAGTTGTAGGGAATAAACCAGTGAAATCATCAGACCACAGTCCTCTCTGTACACAGAGCTTCACTGACTAAAAAAGGTATTTTATTCCCAGAAGTGGGAAATCAACAGAACTGCTGGTCAGACTTTTTCACGAGGGCAGACACAGTTTTTTCAAGATCCAAGCTGTCTGAGAGAGCCTGAGCAAGTCCTAGATGGTAGTGACTTCTCTGCCACCACACAAGTGTTCAGCTCTGAGAGAGACAGTTCTGGGGATTTGAAGAGGCAGTATGTGTTTGATCCTCCAATGGTTTTGTAGAGGGTAAGATCCCAAGAATTTAACAAATCAGGTTGCCCTTATCTAAAAAAGCTGAAGTAATGTCTTTCCCAACATACTTGCTAGTGACTGGTATATGTAGATAAAAATCTTCATGACCCTCTAAAAAATTGGCTGCTCACGTGCTCTTGGAACCTGTAACATTTTTGTTATTTAATTATTACAAGTATTTTCCATTGGTTGACTTTTTTTCTTCCTGGACTGAATGAGTTTTTCCAGATTAGTTTCTCATATTTGGTTCTCCTACCCTAGGGACATCACTTCTGCAGAGTAGTAGGCCTGTTATGTCAGCTGATATTTTATATAACTTAAAAATGACCAAACAGTGGTCATTTCCCTAGGACAGAGGCTGTCCCATGTTCATGTTTGTATCCCAAGAGGGCCTGGTGTAATACATGATACAGAAGGAGCTCAGAGGTGACCATATTCTTCTGTGTAAACTGAAATTCTAATGCAAATTTCTACCTCTAATAAGACACTGCAGCCTACCTAAAATCAAAGTTTGATTCTAATTGGCATTGTATCTGATTGGCATATTCTATGATTCTGATTAACTTTTTAAAAATAAGAAAATAATTTTATAGATGACATGTTTTCAGACATAGATAAAAATGATTCTTGGTGAAAATATAGGGAACCACCTTACTGACTTCAGGTCTTTTGCAAGAGGAGAGATTCCTGCACTCTGAGCCACCGTATGTTTTGGATTTGCCATGAGGACCCTGAGCAGAGTGCTAGAAGGGGATGGATGTCCTTCAGTCTTTATTTAGCTCTGGCCTCTTTCCTTGCTCCTTAAATCCTATGAAGTATTTATGCCATCTTGGATATTCTCTTTCTTTACCTATACTTTGGAAGAATGGTACCCAGCTTAGCAAATAATAGCTTTCCAGTCTTTGTTCATGGTACATCTGCAAGACCTTTTTTTATGGTGAGAAACAGCTAATTACAGCTTTTCTATTAACTATTATCTATTTGCTATTTGACCTTAATCTCATGTGGTCTCAGTTATTTCTTTTTTAAAAAACAAGAGAATTATTTATTTATTTATTTATTTATTCAACATGTATTGAGCCTCTATTATGTTTCAGAGACTGTTGAGGCACTGGAATGACAAGGTTAAATCTGACATGGGACACGCTGATTGCAGGCTCACTATTCAGCAAAAGGCAGCTTCTAAGATGGTCTGTTACAATTCAGTGAGAAAAGTAATTTGTTCAGAAGGCTATGGTAACAGAAGTGGTACCTAGCCTAGATTAGGAGTGGCCAGAGAATACTTCTCAAAAGCAGGAGGAAAAGTTAGACAGGTGGGTAGAGGTGCAAGTTTCTAGTTAAAGGCTTTTGGGCCCTCTGATGCTGTGCCATGTTTCCACTCATTAGTCCTAGTTTTTTCTCCAAAGGCACATAGAATAACTGATCTTTATTATTTACATCAACATTTAAAAAATATATTTGAAGATGCTGACCATTGTCTCTCTTAAATGTTCTCTTTTCCTGGCTGAGAATATCCCAATTCTCTGTCCTTTATGTGGAGTAATAACACATTTGTTCAATACAATATGCTCCTTATAGCACAGTTTACACACACTACATGGAGATTACCTCATCTGATACCCTTGCCTCTGTGAGGGCTGGAGGAATCATTGTCTTTGCTTTATTGACGAGGAAACTAAGGCTGCTGCCAGTGAGGTAGCTACTCAGAATCACTCAGCTAGGGGAGCCAGAATACAAACCTGCTTTCTTGGTGACAAGTTCTCTCTACAAGAACTTCCTTCTGTGAATGTTTTCCAGACCTGTTTATCCGCATCTGCATGCCTTTTACTTGGTTAAGCCCCTTTCACTCTATTGCAGAATGCTGTCCTTACAACTAGATGTTATTTGTGGACCTGTGTTGTCTGACTGCATAGCATGCACAGATTCCATCATATTTGGGGTGTTCATTCTAGTTCTGCTAGAACAAAACTCATTTCTGAATCTGGAATGCCCTTTTTTCTTTAGTGGCCAGTCACCCTGCTGGTACATGCCAAGCTTATGGATTACTATTTCATAAGATAGTTGTAAAGATTAACATTCAGATAATGCTTGTAAAGCATTTAGCACACAGCATCAATAATGTTAGCTCTTCATTATGCTAAGTGAAATAAGCCAGGCAGTGAAAGACAAATACCATATGATCTCACCTTAAATAGGAACCTGATCAACAAAATGAACAAGCAAGCAAAATATAACCAAAGACACTGAAATTGAGAACAGGCTGACAGTGACCAGAGGGGAGAGGGGAGGGGATTATAGGGGAAAAGGGTGAAGGGTTTGCAGGAACAATTGTAAAGGACACATGGACAATAACAGGGTGGGGGGGTGGAAACAGGGGAGGGAGTTGGGGAGGGCTAGAGTGGTGGGGGGG